>PNEQ01110282.1:0-12564 GCA_003012365.1 Medauroidea extradentata
AGTTGAAGGAACTTCCAGAACTCATTCCCTGACTAGCACATCTCCTCAACGTGAACACAACAGAATTGTGCCAAGATTACTAAATTATTACAGTTTACATCCAATACACCTGCATGCAGACTATAAATATTTTGAAATCACGTACTATCTTCATGATAAAATATGAATGCAAAAGCAACATGGTCAGTAGCGAAATTGTGTAGGCCTACTTAGTGTCATTATCACTGGCACAAGAATAATAATTCAGTTGTTTAAACAAAATAAAAACCAATTTTAGACCTGTGTGACCGTGAACCTAAATTATGTACTAAAAATTAATTGATTACGATACTAAAATAAACATTATTAATTATTTGTAAATGTCAATATAAACCAATTACCATTACACTAATACAAATATTACACATGTTGGTCTGAAATGAAACAGACAGTGCAGAATGTCGCAATTTTAACACTACCTATATGTACAAACAAAGGTTCTGTGTGGTCTTAATCTCCTATGTTGTCAGTGAGACGTTTCTGGCATGTGTAGGCAACTTAGTATATTAAAATACTGCGGTAATATTTCCAGCACCATCTGCTGTGCCGTCTGAGTAGAAACAGTAATTTTATGATGGCTAAGCACAGCATTGTACAATGTAAACTGTGCATTTCAGGTAGAAACATGGAAAAAAAAAAATTTAAAAACTTTAAAAGATTTTTTTTGGAGTATATTAAGAATAACTACTCACTGTGTACCGGCAAAACTAATGATTTTAAAGGCATGGTTTACTAATGAAAAATGTTTCTATAGATGTTAGGAATAGTCATACGTATAGAAAGTTGCAGTTTACTAACTTCGAAATTTTCAGTTTTTTGTTAGGTTAAGTTAGGTTAGTTAAATTAGTTTAAGCCACTGTCGTAGAAGAACAGGTCTGGACTCTCGCCTATCTACCAATGTATTTTGCTTGGCCCCCTTGTTGTTTGGCTGCAGTTCGTCAAGTTACCGAGAATGTTGTACTTTTTGGCTTTGTAATCCGGGCAGTCTGACTAACTCTTACTACTTTTTTCCATTGTTAACATTATAAAGTAAATAAAGATTACTGGAACCATGATTAAAAATTGTGAGTGAAGGATGTATTTCATAAATTGATTAAAAAATGCTTCTTGATAACTTGTTTATCTTAGTGGGAGGGAAGTGGGCTGTGTTTGAGCTCGACCGCCCGGATTACAGCGCCAAAAATATATATGTTAGCATTATCGGTAACTTGGTGAACTGCAGCCAAACAACAAGGGGGTCAAGTTTCCATGCGAGTGTCCAGACCTGTTCTTCTACGGCCTTGGTTTAAGAGGGCGTGGTACATAATTCAACGCTAAAAGCGTTAATCTATAACTGTAGATTTCTTGAAGCCAATTTACGAAAATTAAACAATTGCAACCCTAGACAATAGTTTAAGCCAACTTTTTAAACAATATTGTTTCCAGTATTATGAGCTTCTGAGTCACAATCTCTGACGCCGGAACCTCGTGCATTTAACTGCGGCGCAAGAGATTACGCATAACAAATTAGTAATTCTGGATAAATATTTACTCATAAAGTTGGTAAATACCATTATCTAGTATTGTCATTGAGTATTTTATCCATATTGGCTTCGAAAAACGTGCACATGTTTTCAGTGTTTACTTATCTAACACACACTCTTAAGCTATTTTACTATTAAGTTCTCCATTTTTCGTTATGTTAGGTAATGTTAGGTTAGGCAAACTAACAAAAATGTATAACATTATGGTAAAATAACCGAACCTAAACAATATAACCTAACAAAAATTACAAACTTAGAAAACTAAAATTTTCTTTACATAGGATTACTTCTAACATCCATAATAACATTTTTAATTAATAGACTATACATCTATAATCAATAGGTTAGCATGTAATAGCAGCGCAAAAACAAAACCTTTAACAATCAATTTACATATTACTATCAACTTTCACGACATGATGAATTTTTTTATGTTATGTGGCAATAGCATTACTATAATACCCACATTTCTGGAATTCGCTCACGACGCTCATGGATGTTGCACACGAGAAGTAAGTCTAACATACTGATTTTAATACTTTACCACATAGTACCTAACCTTAGTCAATTAATTTCAACTCGATACACGAGACACCTGTGTATACTTCGGTTAAATAATTTGAAGTAAACTCACTACAAATAGGTTAGGAACTGATTGGCTAACCGATACGAACGAATTTCGTGAACAAACCACACATATTGCTGAGTTCTAACTAATCACAAGAATTTTAATAATAATAATACTCTTTCTTTACATTTCTCCTAACTTATTACTACAAAACTCGAAGTATTCTCAATAATATAGAAAAACGAGTCTTCCAAATACATTAAAATATAAACAATGCAAAACCAGAACAATACAAGTAAAAGACGCAACTTTACATAAACTAACATTGAAGAGATCCTAAATATTTCACTAGAACTATCCTACATTAAATTATAATATGATTAAATATAGCTGAATAAAACCAATAATCACATTAAAAACGCAGTTACTGTCAAATTTGGATGTATTAATAACGAAAGAATTTTGACGCATTAGTATATGGCCATCTGAAACGTTACTACAACGTTACAGCCAGACAAATAATTTCACAGTAACATTACTGCGACATTGACAACATTTGGAACATTGACACAAAGTTACAAACAGGCTCGCAACCAAATTGAAACAATGCAACGTAGCAGCAACGTTTTTGCAACCTGGCGTGCTGTATGGGTATATATATATTTCTTTTGGTTATTTACATAATAACGTAAGCACATAATAACATAAGCACACATAAAACCAAAGTTTTATTATAAAAGTTTCTAATTTATACATGCTTAATTAATAAAAAAAGATGCAACAAGGTCACTGTTGACAAGAAAATATCTCCACTCTACCCCCCAAATAAAAACTGAAACGACAAACCCTGTGCGTTGGGGAATCACGGCTGGTGATGTGGCCGATGTTCGAGGCAATTGACTGTAGAGTTACGGCATGTGCATTGTTATTTATAATCAACATTCTCATAAAGCCTTCGTTTAAAATCCTGCCATCAACACTGTTGAATGATTTTTGTATTTTTTCATAGAAAAGCTTTGGAATCCTAGTTGCCAATAATGCCTCAGTAATAGTAACTTTGCAAAATTGCATAATTTTCAAAGTTAGTTGTAGTATTGTTAAGGCTTCCACAACTGAGTTTCCAAAATGTTTCATTTTAAAAGTGGCCTACAAAAATATTACAGTCAATCGATCTGACAAGGATAGTTCAGATATGTTTATGAGAACTGATCACAAAGTTAATTCTGCAACATTTACAAAAAATTCGAAAAAAGCGATATTTTGAATAAGATTACAAACATGCTGAATTACGCGAATTTCAAATGTCGGCCTACCTTCTCTGATGAGGTCACAGCTTTGCCAAAAAGTAAAAACACTGCTGGAAAAAGGTTTAGCACGTAATCCACAGATACAACACTTGCATCCACGTTTTAGTTTCATCCATTTTATGTATCCTGGATTTTAGTCTCGCGAGACCATTTGAAATCCCAAGTTTAGATAGCGCAACAACGAAATTAAATAAAAAAAACTATTATAGTCACTTCGCAGTATTACCGTGCAGTGCGGGAACTAGCCAACACATTGGATTCGTGTAAATTGTAAAACCAACTGCCGGTGACCAGTGTTGCCAACTGAAGTCTATAGAAAACCACTAACGGCACTTGAATAATCACCGGAGACCTATCTTATCAATAGAAAAGAAATTTACCAATTTACTAGAGCCAGTTTAAACAGTCTTCGCCTGCCTGTTTATCAACGCATAAGTTACAAAACTTGACCGGTAATGCATTATCTGAAATCACAGTAACTGGTAACTAAACGACTAAACTGGCAGTTCTGCTAGGTTCGGATATATTCGTATCACTTCGGAGAGAAAGCACTGCAATCGTAGCTTCTAACACAGCGTTACGTAGCCAATCCCCTCTCGTGTTCCTTCCACCCGGCCACTCCTCCAACCCCTTCGTTCACCCAAATACTATCGCGGCAACTCTGCCCACTAGAAGCGTTATTGGAAGCGCTTTTAAACAGCTTGCTTTGGTTGTTTACGAGTTCTTATCTTCTAACTAGCAGTATTGTAATTCGAGCGGAATTTGTAAAAGATACATCTATCTGCACGAGTCATAGTTAGCTTCTAGTAGAGACAAGGTTACAAGTAAATATTTATTATAATCAGAGCATTGTCAGGAAGCTGCCTGGGCAAGCACTGCTTCCCTTGCTTACCCTGACGAGACGCCACTGCTCCTAAGGCGTTTTACTCACCGGAATAAAGATGGCGCAGGGTGTTTTACTCGTCAGGTCAAGATGCTCCCAGTTCAAAATGAGCATGCCCTTGTAGCTCTCCTCGCGAGGAAGAGTTGTGAGGGCAAGTAGGAGCGAATCGTCTGCTAGATGTTATGGCGAGCATACTGATGTTGACTGTGGATAGAGAAAATAAGAATTATTTCAGACTAACAGTAAAGTTGCGGCAGCTGAATAAGTTTTTTTTTTCCTTCTAACCAATAAAAGTTTTATGTTATGGTGTTGTTTGCATGTGGTCGTTAACTTCTAAAAAAACAGTTCGCAAAAATTGGATAATATTTGCAGAATGTGTTTAATCCCCGCAAATGATGAGCTCCTTTCATGAATTTTTCTTCTTTGTGGTTAGTAATTCAAGTTTTAAAAAATCGTTAAGTTACGAATTATTAGTATTCCTCAGACCAGTTAAGTACAGTGTATTTTTCTAGCTTCTCATAATTTCATTAGAAGGCATGTTATCATTAATAGTGCATTATTTCGTGCAGCTGTAGGAACTTCATCATCTTATGGTTCTTCTTTTTTAAAATTTCTAAATACGTCTGCTAGTTCCACCATCAAATCAACGCAATAGGCGTTTTCCTCGCTCGTCCGAGAGTTGCCAACTTTTTTTGACCTGGGTCTACCTGGGTCAACTTGACCCAACTCTACCCGCTCCTGAGAGAGGCCGAGTAAAACAAACCTGTAATTTTCACAAGCACCTTTTCTGCTCTTTTTTGTAAACAAGATACGGACGGTAAATAAATAATTATTTTTCGCTGCCTGGTGGCGTGATCTGGTAAAGTAGCAATGAAGTTGGTTATTGTAATTGTGTTTCTTTGTTAGTTAGAAGTTTTTAACTAAGTTTTTCTGTAGCATCTGATGGTTTTTGGGTGAAAGGATGTAGGTCTAACCAACAAAAAGTGAACTTTGTAGGAGAGAATTTTAATTGTCCTCCGAATTAATTACAGTGTTTTCGTGTCAATGTCACAATAAATAATATATTAATATCCTTCAGCAGTTCAGTATGTAATGGCTGGAGCACTCGTCTCCCACCAAGTTGATCTGGGCTAGATTCCTGGAGGGGTCAGTCTCAGGATTTTAGAATGTGGGAATAGTGTCAGACAATGCTGCTAACCAGTGGGCCTTCTTGGGTATCTCCCGCCTATCCTACTCGCTCCCTCACCCGTGTCAAAGATGTACCGTAGATGTTGAATGTTGACTAAAAGCTCTTCACTTCATGAAACAATTAATGCTGAAAATTTGGGGTACACCCTTTTAGCTTTCCCGCAGTTAGATGTTTCTACTTATGGCCTCAAATTTAACAGTACCGTACCTAACATCAATAGTATTTTATTAAATGACATCAATGTAGAATTTGTTAGTCTACCGACAAGAATGATATAGTACTAATTTATAGCCTAAGTTAATATAAAACTTATATTACAGATATAGGTTGTTTCCGAATTCATAGGATTAATCCTTGAATCCCTGAATCCTCGCAGCCTTCACAGAAATGCATCCTTCACGGTAAGGGTGCATTTGTGTATAAACATACCTTCCGAATTCCCAATTCAAACAAATGACTATCGCAAGGGCGTAAGGATGCTTGCCTCGCATCCTTGAACCAAGGATGTGTGGAAGGGTGCATCTTGAATCCTCGGTAGAATTCTGACACGAATAAAAAAATGGCCGCATCCTTCATGATGCACTTTTCAAGGATGCGAGGGTGCGAATGATCCTTCAAGGCGTAATTCGGAAACAGCCATAATTTACAAATACAATAAATCAACCTCCAACTTTCATGGACGTAAACTGCTCAGTTTCTTAAATAAGGGCATTTTGGACTGTTGTAGTCCTTTGAATTTTAAGAAAAAAACTCAAGACAAGCATTCTATGTAAGATAAAATTGGTGCAGTTAGTATTGACTCCCTAATAGAACAGTAATGTGCATGCATACTTCCCCAGTACCTCTAACATGGTTTCACAACAAAGTGGTGAACCATGATGCTACTGATGTAGGCCTAACTTGTGGGCAGTGCAGATACGGCTGAGTTGAATTACAATAAGTCTATGCAGTCAATATCAAGCAAGTCCTAGTATGTTCATGTAAAGCCCGTCGCACACGGTACAATATTCCGTGCAATATTTTATACTAGGAGTCGTACTTGCTCAGGACTACTAGCTTCTCTAGCCTGCTACTAGCAGCCCTGAGAGCTCAGGTACTGGATTTGCCTAATTGCCGGCATCCAATTTTTGTTGCGAGCTGCACTGCAATAATTAAGCAGCGGCCAATCAGAATTCATTAAAACAACAATGCTATAACTTTTGGTGCGTGCGAGTATTAATAAACATAAACATGGAGGGAAAGAATTGGACGAAAGAGCAGTTACGAGTGTTAATAAATGCTTATAGAGAAGAGACTTGTTTGTATGTGGTGAAAAGTATTAACTACCACAATAAAAATCTTAATAATGAAGCTTATTTTGAATTTGCTCTGAACACAACTATTTAGGTAGCCAGTATCGTGTGCAGCGAAAACATGTATCGTACCTAATAATTGTCTTGTAAAAGAAACTTGTATAAAGAATCCAGTACACGAACTTGTAAGAAAAAATTGTACAGTGTGCACACAGCTTTACTCTGCCAGCCATGAGAATTCATCTAATCTAGTAATTTCTAAATAATTATTTTGTTTGTCACAATAAAGTAATTAGGCCTATCTGTAATTCTGTCTGGATGACAAAAAAAACTGCATGTAGACTTGGTAATTTAACGTAATATTTTAATTGTTTAAAATATAACAGGCCCTAGTTTATTTAAGCTGGCTGGTAGAAATCTGGCTATAACTTACAGTGGAAAATTATATTTTCTCTAGTAGCTGTAAACCTGATACCGGTACTGTATATTTTCTTCTATGCTTGTAACAGTAAAACAAGTTTACCGCTACTTAATTTGAAACACTAGGCTGGATGTCTTTTGCTCTTAGAAGCGGTTTTCCTTGGTAATTGGATTATTTAATACAAACTTATTTTTCTTGTTCGTTGTAACAGCATAGTAAGTAAACTATTAGTCTGGTGGAATACCTAGCTGGATGAATGGGACACAGAAAAGTTGTATCCGACAACTAAGTACTAGTAGGCCACTGGTATACATAGCTTAACAAATCTTTTCTCAATCAATTACTGTCACTTTATAGTATAGGCCATTTCAACATAGAAATGTTTGGTTATATTCTACATTCTAAAGTTGGATACAAACTTATATTTATTCTAGTATGTTGTAACAGTATATTTTAACTTATAAGTGGTATAGCCTAAGTTTATCTAACCTATGGTAATGTTCGTTTAATTAGGGAGGTTGAGAGAAGATAAGATAGGAAGTCAAGTTATAATAAATGCTGACTGTCGTATACTTGCAACCACTAGGTCTATTTCGTTTGTAGCATATTTAACATTGTTAGTGAGTAGGCTAGTGATAAAAATAATAGTAGCCCAATTGTGATTGCAAAGAATTTATTTTATTTATTTATTTTTTTTTTTTCACATTGTTGTTACTACAGGAAACACAATCTTTCAATTAGGTTTATTGATCCTCTGGAGCAAAGCTCAAGAGCAAGGACCTTTTACAGTAAGATTAACATGACGAGGCGAGGAGAGCACAAACAGGCGGAATTAATGCAAATCAATAAGAAACTAGTATACAGACAAGATAAATACAGAGGATTCACAAGAAGAGAAGGTGAAATAACACAAAACAAATAAAATATAAAATTACAAAAGAGGAGGGGAACCCTCTCCTAACTTAAGTAAATTTATATAATACTAATGACTTAAAAAAAGTATACAGTTTGCTTACTACACAGTTACACAAAAAAATAAAATAATAAGGTCACTACTGTAAACTGAGTAGCAAACGTATGCTTAAAAGACATAGGATGTCTGAAATTCAGGCATAAAACTATCATACTAACATAGATAGACAACAGTAATTAGATTTATTTATTATTAGCCTCCATCTCTCCAGACAGGCTGGAAGGGAGTTGTCAATACAATGCTAATACGTTACTGATTTGCAGCAAATCAAAATGCACAGTGACATACCAACTTATTAAACACGGCTAGAATGAAAACAAAACAGAACTAATTATATAAGACACTATTTACAAGACAAATACGAGGAACAGGAGTTGTTGAAAGTATTGAATACTACAGGAAACCACAAAGTCCAACTAAGGTACAGTGACATACAATATGAAAAATTATAATTATAATTAACTAGTTTCTAGATTATGCGTATAACAAAGTTGTTTATAATGTACGTACAAAATACTCAGGTACACCAAATGTAGTTAAAACACTAATATGGTACTAAGACAATGTTCATTTATTAAGGCTATGCCAAGATCACTAAAATACAGTACAAATTTTTAACCTACAACAGTAATAGTACAAACTTGACAACAAAAACTAGGCTAATTCATTAGTCAATTATTATTATGATTTTCTGTAACTAACAAATCTATGTATCTGCCTCTTTAGATATGTGTTTATTGTTATTGTATAAAGACCCCCAATTGAGAATGCTCAAGGGGCTTAGCTGCTTGTACATTCACTACAATTTTGTGTTACTCATGTTTTCTAATTTTTTTTTTTTTTTTTTTTTTAATAAAAAACTTCTGTAACATATTGAATCCTAGGTATTCTCCCTTAATGTTTGGTTAGCAAGTATCGCTGATCCCCATACTGTCCTTTCACTTGTTGTGAGGCTGAATATTTCAGATGTGGCTTTCTTTTTAGTTAGTTAGAGGAGCCCCAGGTCAAAACAACAACAAAAATGGTTCCGGTAATTAAAACTTAACTATTGAAACTAATATGACTGGTGCAAAACTGGTGAAGGACCCGGGGTAAGTGAGGCGTCAAGCTCCGACCAACTCAACATTGCGTTGGCGTCGCCAAGCCAGCTCCGTGTGGCACAAAATAGTTAGCATACAAAACACTTAATGGAACAGATAAAAGTTACAGAAGACAAAATTGACACTGGAAAAATAGTAAAAACGTTATTACAGTAAACCCCCGATCTAACGACAATGGCGTTCTAACGACATAATTTCCAGGAACCCTGGAAACATTAATATTTTAAAAATTGATCACAGCTAAGCAAAATGCAATAGATTGCAGTAAAACATTACCGTATTTAAAAATAACTATGCATACATTAAACAATAACATACTGCAGTTATCATAAATAAGTGATACGTGGTTGTGAAACAAAAAACTATTGAAAAATGTTAGAAATTTTGGCTGGAATATAGTTGAGGAGCGTGCCTGTTGAGTTAGGCCGCCTGCACAACACTGACATATGTGAGACGTGATGACTAACGCTGCCGCATCTCCTTACTTCTCCATGCTCCCTCCTCCCTGCTAAAATACTCTTACACTTCTCCACGTGTCCTCAACTCAGCTACGTAGTTAGATACCTGATGTGGCATACCATTGGTAATTTACGATCCTTTATTGAGGAACCATAAAAAATTCAGGCCAAGAAAAATAACAATTTTAAGGAAAATCGCTTGCGTTGCAATTTCCTTGGTGATTACTGTGCTGTAAGAAACGTACTGCTAAAAATAAATAACACTTCTTCTGACTGTCCATGCCAGCCAATAACCATTCACCCTCCCCCCTTCCCACAGTCGACAAGTAAGATTGTGCTTGTGGCGCATGCATCAACTGCCGACTGTCTGATAGTCACGTGCAACTTGCATCCTGTCTCGCCACAAAGCAGAGCCACATGTTTGTTTTACCTCTCCCACTCGGCCACTGTCTCCCATCAGCCAATGTGTTTGTTTCCGTATCTTGTCTAAGTCCAGGGGGGTGAGGGTTGAAGAGACGGCACATTTATTTATTTTTTCCGCCCTCATCACAGCACGGCGAAAAAAGGACCATCATTGCACTTAGTCCGTAAAAGAAGGAAACGAAACAACCTAGCATTAACTCATCTTTCTTCTCTAGCGACAGAATTGAGCTCGGCTTGGCCTTGACACCTTCCGCTGTATTATTGATCCACATGAGGCAAGTGACTATGAAATCGCTGCAGCGTAAAAACGGCCTATGATGCAAATACAACTGTCAGGTTGCCGTGTGCGTCATGTGGGCTGATGAGGTTTTTGTTTTATGCTTGCTCGACAGGGGAGCAGTAAGAATGACTGCAGCCAGTGTGCCGAGAGCCACTTTGCCTCTATTCACAGTATAGAGCATTCAACTGGCCACAGGGGATTATGGAGCACTATTTTATTTCGAAGATACCTTTTCATTGTACTAAAATATAATTTCAATTAAAAACGTATTTATTTTAAGTTAGTAATTGTTCTATGTACACTAACTTTAAGAAAGAACACACTTAATTTTTTTTTTTTTAATTTGGGGGGGGGGGGTTAAAATTAATTACCTCGGGACTAACAACAAAATTACTTGGCACCTTGCGATGTTGTTAGATCGAGGGTTTATTGTATTCCTCAGCAATGTCTATGTTGGATTATTGTTCCACGTTACGTCATGTTCAAGCAGAAGGATACCAAGACATAGTATAGCTGATGCAACACTGATGTAATTAGAGAATGGTGATAGAAAAATGAAAGAAAATATTAAAAAGACATTTTAAAAACTTGAAAACAATAATAAGACATTTGAAAAAGGTATGAATGTGAATGTATTTCTGTACATCCAGGGCAGTACTGTATTTGTGTTAATTAGTGACGTGTGAAAAACGTACATACTAAACAAAACACTGAAACCATTCAGCGAAACACTGAAATATGCAATAACACTGAAGAAAAAAGAACACACGCAAAAACCTTGTCACACATTCTCCCACCCCCTTCTCTCAACGCTGGGCGGCGAGGGAGGTTTTCTCTGGAGTATTCAGCATTGCGGTAGACAGCTAAGGGAAGGGGGGGGATGTTTGGACATGCGTCACTCTTGGTAAAACATTTTTTTTATTGTAATTAATTTTCATTTATTCTCAACTTGGATATAAGCTTATGGCTTTTGTTATGAATCAGGGAATAGAGTTCAAATGTTTCATTATGACAGGGCGTAGTTTATAGTTTTCTTCATTTTTGGAATCCATTTGACATGGATTCTGGTAATTATGTGGCACTACAGTCGCTCCAGTAAGTAAATCACTTTTTTTTTCTCATCAGCTTTTTAACGTTACAAAATAATGAAGATATTGAGGTTGCAACAAAATTTTCGGAAAATTGTTTAAGCTTTTATCTGTGTCCTGTCGTGCCAGAAATTATTATTCATCCACTGAAACAAAAGTTATCGAGTAGAAAAAATGGATATAGTATTGAAGGTAGGAATCAATCCTCCTTAGCTATCCGTAGGCCTAACTCAAAGCAAACACAGTAAGTATAAGCAAGACGTATTCTTCAGTGGCTGTATTTATAGGGTTTCAGGAAACCACTGGAAACCAAAATTATCATAACGGCACTGGGAATTAATCTTCTGCCCTCCAATAACAGTACGTATATTTTCACTGCAGTGTAATATGCATCCGTGACTTACTACATTACTGGTTTTGCAGTACGTATTCTCTTTATATTTCAGCCATTCAAGACTATTGCATTTAATTTGCCTAGTATTAGTGCAGCAATGTTCAACTTCCTTGTGGAAATATTTCAGAAACAAAGCATTAAAATGCTATGATTTGAATGGGTCATATTCTGTTCCTTTACAATACAAAATATGTTCAAACTTCTAATGCCATTACTTAATGCTGATACATCAGTGTATCATCTATGTCAACTTCCATACAGTAGACATATTTTTGCAGTTGAATTAGTAACTGATTCAGTGAATTTAATGGTTTAGCATTTGTGGTTACTTGTCATAGTAAACAGTTCACTGGCATGCACCAATTTTCGGATATCACAATTTCATTTTGGTAACTGGAAATGTGTTTTCGTGATTTATTTTGTATATTGTTGTGTGCCATGTTCCTGGAGGCCAGTGGTCGGCGGCTGTTTCGTAACACCTTGAGGGCTGGCCGATGACTCAAAGCCCGGGTGGCTCATAGTGGGAAACCCGCCTAACCTACGTCATAGATACCTGTCCCAACTGCGTCTTAACCCTTCGAGGGTGGCCTACATGACTAAAAGCATATCCGAAACATGATGAAATA
>PNEQ01110283.1:0-12564 GCA_003012365.1 Medauroidea extradentata
TGCAAACACAACATCAGTGTTGCAGCCAATGGATCAAGGTATAATCAAATCCGTTAAGCAGAAGTTTAGAAAGCACCTTGTTCTGCGGCTTCTGCAAAGACTAAATTCCAGTCAGGAGAGCTACAACCTTAACTTGTTCGATGCAATAAGCATGTTGGCAATGGCGTGGAATTCAGTGAGCCAGGATACAATTGTCAATCGTTTTCGGAAAGCTGGGTTCAAGAAACAAAACACAAGATGGTCTAGAAAACAACGAAGCAGATGTTGAAGAGGATGAAAGCTGTGAATTGTGGTCAACTGTACAAGATCACTTCCACACCACCACCACATTTCAAGAATTCATCACCAGTGATGATGGCCTTCCTCCCTGCGAAGAACAAGATGTGGACCAATTATCTGATACGCGTCAAGAAACAAACGAAGTTGATGATGATAATGAATCTTATCCAAAACCACCACCAACATGTCGTGATGCCATTGACTACTTGAAAGGTTTAAGTAGTTTTTTGATGAGCACTGCAGATGTTCCTGAGAACATTCACAAAAGTCTCTGGGATTTACAGATGTACACTTTTCCAAGATTTTTTCACAAAATTTAAGGCAAACCACTCTTGACAAGTACTCTTTTAAAAATGTTTAAGGCAAATTTAATTTTTGTGTTAAAAGAAGTGCGAGACATGTGTGATTTATAAATGTTATTTCTTTTGTTTTTTTCTGTACAAGGGTAAGTAGGAGAACATGAAAATTAGAAACTGAATGCAAATGTTAGTACTGTTTTTTCTCTTGTAACATATAATTTTTTGTTTAAGCATACATTTTTATACATACGATTTTTGGTAAAATGTCATTTTTATTAAAATTGTTAATGCATTGGGTTTTTAGTTTGTATAGGCTATCACCACAATCCTGTAAATAGTAGTAACATGTGTTTCACGGCAGAACCCCCCCCCCTTTTTTTTTTTCTTTCAGGGAACCCCTTTAAGAAGTTTTCCTGCTTAATAAGCTCAAAATGGGAAATTTTTTCAAAAACATTTTAAGATGGTTTTACTGTATATAAAGAGCACGCTAAGGACCACTGAGTTTTTTTCCCGCAACATTTAGTGCCAATTCAATTTCCCTTTGAATATAAACGTAATTATATTAAATTAAATATTAATTGAATTAAAAATATAGAGCCCCACGTATCAAAATTATGGTGAGCCGAACCGGCAGCAAGATGAATGCTCCGCTCCGCGGCGCGGCATCGTATTCATATACTGCACTCTGTCGGTTGCAGTCTGTAACTAAACAGCCCGCTGTACAGTGGCTCATTCTGGCGGAGCAACGAAACACTACTATTCCATCTAATTGTCTGCGCTTGCACACGCCGCGCTGTGAGTGCCTAGATCCCCAGTCCTCGCTCAACAGTCCGGCCGAGTCTGAAGAAGAAGGATCTAGGCGCACGCTCGCCATTATCATTGTTCGCCCGGTTAAAACGTAAAATCCAGATGTTTAAAGAATCAAACTTTACAACAGGCATAAAAGAATAATGAGCATAATTTTACCAAATACAATAACAAATGGAGGAATGTAATACAGGAGTAGTGTGATTGTTATAAATCCTTTCAGGAGTTTGCAAAATATGAAAAACCCAACTTTTTAGGAATTTTCCGTTTATGGCCCGCACCCCGACTTTTCGATAAGGATTTTGCGAAAAATAGGTGCTGGTGGTACGTGGGTAAATACTGTAATTGGACAAAATGCGAGTAAATACGGGGATGTTTCAGTTCTTTCCCGATCATAAAATCACTCGTAAAAATATTTTTTTAAATTCGCGCATGTTTTGAGCACTCCGATTTTTGTGTTAAAATTTTTGGATAAATATTGCGGAAATTATGCGAGTAAATACAGTAGTTCTAGTTCATGTTCATAGAAAGGAACTTGCAAGTTCCTAAGAAGTTCTTTTTATATTTTCAAGGTGGCGAGCGACCGGGAAAA
Source organism: Medauroidea extradentata (assembly GCA_003012365.1). Classification (NCBI taxonomy): domain Eukaryota; kingdom Metazoa; phylum Arthropoda; class Insecta; order Phasmatodea; family Phasmatidae; genus Medauroidea; species Medauroidea extradentata. The sequence goes on from PNEQ01110283.1 coordinate 1,978, forward strand.
ATCAGGGAAATTAAGACGTCTGGAAAAGTCAGGGAATTCTCAAAAAAATAACATGAAATTTCAAAATTTGGTTAACGATCATTTCCGCGAAGACGTCGTACCATTTAATTGGTACATTTGCCAATTTTCTAGTTCCATAATTTATTTTCGTACCGATATTATAGTTGCGTGGAACAGTGAATTTGACGCGTTGTTCCAGTTTTTCGTCTGAAGTACAATTTTTTTTGGCGTTGAGTACTAGGATTTTCACTGGTTCCCGCCAGTGTTGCAAGACTAATGGTTTCCCTCACAATGTGTTGTGATGTTTTCATTTTTCCACAGTGGTAAAAAATTACTCTCTCGTGGGGTTTCTTACGTACTGTTTATAAAATGCCCTAAATTTTAATGCATTTTTAGTTAATGTGGGTTTTAAACCGTTGTGGTGTTTTCCCCAAGAGTTCGTAGTAGAAATTGACGGCGTGGACATGGCAACATAGGATTCTCAATTCGCTTTTGTTCTTACCTGCATCATGCTGATACGTTCGTTAATCGTTGGTTGTTTATTGTTTACTTGGTGTGGTGCAAATATTTTTTGTATGGTTCGTGTACGTGCGAGGTGTATTAATATCTTCTTCTGATCATGTCTGAAGTCCGTGGACATTTAAATTGTATTTTGTCTACCGTATCGCGTAATGGAGGGACACGCCTGAATTTTTGGGCTCGTGCAGTGACGATGTTGTGTTAAAATGTTACAGCATATGCATAACGTGACATGATCTCGTGTGTGTTTTTTGAAAATGATTACATTAAAAACATCTAGAAATGTATGTTCAACTAGTGTTATTTCCACATCTTAATTAATTAAGGGAAAACAGTAATGACAGGAAGAAACAGACTATTGGTTAACAGATCCTATTACTAGAATAGCGATGATCCTGGAGATAACTGTGCAAGGTGCAATTCGTGGAACATTAATTTTTTTTTTTTTTTTTTTAGCAACATGCCGTGGGCCGGCGTTCCGTTACGAGCCTCGTTGAAGGCAGAAATCCCTAAGTAGGCTAAGAGTTTGAACTGTGAAGGTAGGCCTAGATGTTTTTTCAAATCTGTACCATATGAAACAATGTTTCCAGATTACTCTTCAGCAGTTGCGGCTGTTGCATATGAGTATATTGCAAAGTGGAATATCTGCTACGAAGATATTCTTTGGTCGGAACTCTGATGACGTCTAAGTGTTGTTTGTATGGCAGAAAGCTACTAAACATGTGGCCATAGTAAAAAGCGATGAAAGTACGGAATAGTTACACCGCAGCATTTGAATTACTAGACGTGTGATATGCAGAAGAGAACTCTAAAATATCTGTTTCAAGAAAGTTTACCATCTGTACACATGCAAATGCAAATAGAGTTGTGATTTTATCAACACAAATTTAATTATGTAGGCAGTATAACTCATTGTTTTCCAATTTTTCTGTTCACTTCAGTTCTGTGAGTGCTCACTATCCAATTCCATTTGAGGATCTGAATAAATAAATATTGCCTAAATAAACAACGACTGAAGGGAACATGGAAGCCGCCAGATTTGTTTACGACGTGAGTACCGGTTATGTTTGGGTTAAGTACTGAATTTTTTTATTTAGAAAATATATTTTAAAGGGATTGTTCAACGCGTTATTCATAGCAGTGTTCGTTCTCTAGAGTTATTGTAGTAGGCTATAACAACTTTTTTTAGATACAAAAATGTTTTATTCAAATTGTCTCGTGTATAACAGCCTCCTCATTTATTGACATTGGTTATCAGTAAAAAAAATAGGGGTGTTATACACTCGTAAATACGACACTCTTAACACCAGCATCATGGGGAAATTTTCTTTAGCCGATGATCTCACCACAGCGTTGGTGCCAGAAATCCTACAGCCTGGAGGAAATTGCAACACAAGAAGTTACTCACTTCACCAGGAAAATTTAATAAACTACTAAAAACTGCCAAAACTCGAAAAATAACATACAAGACATGTGATCATTTGTAATTTTCAGTGGTTGGGTGTGGGTAGAGGTGAGAATACGTAAAAATCTGTGGTGCACACAGTAATAGAGATTATCTTTACTGGCATTATGTACACGTGAAAGTGAGCTGATAACAGCTAGCGGAAGGGGAGGGTTTTGAGTTGGATGTCTGTAAGATATTTTCCCCCCAAGGGGGGTGGGGATATAGATTGAAATATCCCGGGAAAAGCGTTGCAAGTTGTTTCTCACGCTGATGTTGAGAAGGTATATGGGAGAGGGAGGTGATCTGCCGGCCGTGAGACAAGCTGGTAACTCTAGCTGTCCCGACCTTGTTATCTACGAAGAATAAACTTTCACTTTATTATAAAGAAATGTGGGTAGACAAACTGTGTAACATACATAGACCATAGTAGTGCTCGTCGGCCAAACGTTGCTCTCCGACGTGTGCCGTCACATTTTTCAATAGCTGTAACTTTTTTTTCTGAGAGTATGTTCTTAAAATCGCTACCTTCATAAAATCCAGGGTTCGTAAAATTGTGGGTCTATAGTGTACTTTTTTTAATGAGTTTAGTCAACCTAATGCTCTTTTCGCAACAGACGGTTAAACATCCGTTTACGTTCCCCAAAAAGGAAGTATCCACCACACTGAATTATAAAGTCCCGAAATTAATTAACTTTTGTTTTCCTCACACTTCAGAACAACTAAAACATGTTTGTAACGATAATAATTTTGTGACAATTTTCCTCAGTAACTTATGAAAATCGAACTTCACACTTCCTATATTCTCGTACGTGCCTGAGAAAGCTACACAATTTGAGGCTACGAAAACGTATCTAAACATACTTAGGTGCGAGACATTTATATTGCAAAAGTCAAAAGTGGGTACTAGGGATGGGCCATTTCCATAAATTTTTCGGTTCTCGGTTTTTTGGTGCCGGTTCTAACAAATTGGTTCTCGATTCTTTCTAGCTGTAAATTTTTAGTTTTATTACTGTTTTAATTTAAAAAATAGTAAAATTTAAAATGAACATTTTTTATTCACACATTGGAAACACTCAAAATCTCAATAAGTTACACAACTTGCCTATCTTGTACAGTATGCAGGGAACATAGCATTTACGTCTAGCCTAAGCAAAAAGTAAAGGAACTGTTCACTCTCCAATTTGTTCAATACTATAATCAAATCTTGCAGCAAGCACCAGATGTGAAATCCTTGCCATCTTCTTGCAATAGTTCAGAACTGACGCTGGGGGGGCTAACCAATATATCACAAAATCAAGACAACCTCCAGGCCTCAATATCAGATATAGGTGATTAGGGATAATGTGAGCACTCAAAAAAGCCTTGCTTAATTTCTATTTGCTGCCAGTTTATATCTTTTCGCTGCATGTAAACAGCAACATTGCCACATGCTTTTATTTACATAGACTTGTACAATGTTTACATTTACATTACACTGCTCCGATAAATGTTATCTACAATATCTACTCACTAAATGAACGGGTGCTGAATATATGCTATATGTATTCAGTTGTAATCTTGGTTATAAATACCTGCGAGGAAACATCTTATAACACTGGTTTCTCTGTGTCTACTAGAATGGCGCTATTACCGTTACGAATCTCGTAAATGTATGCGCGGTATATTCTAACTTTTAAACTAAAAGCGCCACTAAAAACACACACGACACACGCAACTCAAGAATACAAATTCCGTTCAGCATACTGCAATGGACGACGACGACGCACGTAAAGAGAAACAATAAATAGCGTATTTTCTTAATGTGTAAAACAGGGGGAAAAAAATGCTGTTTCTATTTCCAGATAGGCTACTCAGGCTGGCGATCATAAAACAAAACAATTTACATTACTAATGACTTCACATAATTTACCAATGATATTGATAAACAGTCACTTCTAGCACTTTTGAATGTGTTTATCAGAAACCCATATTCATTACACAACGGACAAACAAACTTAATGACTCAATTCACTTCCGAGCGAAGCTTGGCGATGACAGAGCGCCGAAAACCTAACTCTGATGCCATCTGTCTGTGGAACTTTAAACTACTTCTGTGGCGTGAAGCATTAGCGGCGTCTGCCAACGACAATCGGAACGTTTGCGTCACTTTCTGCTTACGCAATGCCTAATGCTAATTAAATAAAATTACATATACAGTTAGTTGGTAGGTCAATAAGTACTTAAATAAACATTTTAAAGTATATTAAATACAGAGGTCGTTTGCATTTGATGTTGTTTCACTAATGCTGTATTCAAATATGAAAAAACACAGAACTGCATGCAATTATTCGCTACCAACCATACAAACAATAATGCAACTGTTGTTAATGTTGACTTATATGCAGTCACTGCTAGTTATTTTTTTCAAAGGTTAAATCTTTAGTGGTCACTTTATTCCGAATGACCTATATATCACTTTTCCTCCCCCCTATTCATTTCAAGCCACCACAACTAGACCTACATTACTGCCCCATGTTTGAATTTCCCGCCGTGCTTAGTTCGCCTTCTGGCCGCTTGGTTTACAGGTAACAGCACACACTGATGCTGGTCTGCAGCGTGCCATGTCTTGCCGCCTGATGAACCCAGTTTAATACTGGGGAAACGTTGCGACCGCACTTCCGCGGAAAAGTGCGTCATCCCTTTGTGTGTATGTACCTATTTTTAAGTATCAACTGTAAGTACCGTATTTACTCCCATAATCACCGCACAAATTATACCAAATTACAATGTAAAAAAATTGGGTGCGGCCATTACGAGAGGAAAAATTTTTTTGGCCAAGTAATTGACAAAAATTGTTCAAAATTTTTGATTTTAAATATATGATGTTTGTTATTTTTTTCTCATTTTTCAAATGGGGTTGCTTCACTGGGGTGGGACTGGCTGCGGGGGGGAGGGGACCGAAAAGCAGTCCCGAGGGTCCTCTCCTCTGCCGTGAGCTCGACTCCATTCCCGGTGACAGTGCGCTCCCTTTGTCCAATGTTTCTTTGTTTTCTTTCTATGTTGTTGTTGTCTTAATTATCTATTCTTAATTTTTATTTTTTATGTTTATTTTTATGTTGTTTTATGTGGTTTTTATGTTGTTTTTATGTTGTTTTTTATGTATTTGTGTTCCCCTGACTGTTGTTTGTTTATGGGGGTAAATTTCAAGGCCTTCGGGCTGTTTTTTCCCTCTGTAAATTTGTTGTAAATAAAAAAAAATGTTATTCTGGCACATTGTTTACTTGCTGTGTGCGTAATATTAAAATAATGCTGTTTTTTTTTATGTGAAGTGTACAGTAAAGAACAAAATATGCCACAATTACCACAAAACAGAGATAAAAAGAACATAGGTAATGGTACCCGAAACACATAATTACAAAATAAAAAAAAAAGATGTGGAAAATGTTAACGGTGTGACGCGTCCTTTGCGTCTGCTGCGTGTTGCTGTAGTCTATTGTAATGGTTTGTTGTCTGGCGTTGAGGTTATGTGGTGAAGTGCGCCGGATAGCTCAGTTTAGTCATTTAAAAGGAGACGGAAACTATGATATGATATTGCAAATTAGACTCACGTAATAAGGTAACTGCTTGTTTATTTTTTTGATTTTATCTTTTACATTTTTTTACTTGCTTCATGAAAATTTAACCACTGACGGTTTGGTCAGCCCACAAATAAACGGGAAAATGGTCAGATGTCCGGCGTTACCATGCCCGAACAAACGAAATAACTACGAAGCCCTTGTTCGTTGCGACTGAAAGACAAACTGCTCTACAACACCGCGACCACCTCGGGCCAGCGCCCGGCACCAACTGCTCTACCACTCACCTCCGCCTCGGGCCAGCGCCCGGCACCAACTGTCCTACCACTAACGACCGCCTCGGGCCCGCGCCCGGCACCAACTGTCCTGCAACTTGCGACCGCCTCGGGCCAGCGCCCGGCACAAACTGTTTTGCACTCACCTCCTCCTCGGGCCAGCGCCCGGCCCCAACTGTTCTCTCACAGCAACGGACATGGTAACAAATAGCGCACACGGCGGAGTGATACAACAGTATCCAAAATTCAACAAAACCAGAAAAATTACACTTAAAACAGATCACAAAGGATTCCAAAATTTCCGTTTATAGGTTTTACATTGAAAGAAAATTCTTTATCCACACAAATAATATAATTAGGGACAAACGGTGCGCAACAGCGGAACTACTTTCGCGGCGCAATACCCTAAGCAACCCCCTGTGATGGCTGACCTACGTGCGTCAATAACTATCGTCATGGAGAGAATTCCATGAAGCAAGCGATCAACCACGTCGGCGCCAGAAATCCTACAGCCTGGAGAAGCTTGCAACACCTGAAGTTACTCACTTCACCAGGGAAAATTTAATAATATGCTAAAATTGCCAAAACTCAAAAATTGGTCAAAGTACAAGAAAAAGTTATATCAACAAAAATAATTAAAATTTTACTGTGGTCAATTTGAAACCAAACAAGCCAGGAAAATAATCAAATGACTCTACTTTAAATTCCTTGACTATATTTATATTGAATTTTGAAAAGATGAATTTAAATTAACATGTCCCCAATTACTAGGTTATTGAATTCTGTTGTATCATACCGGACACCTGACAAACTCAACCTGAAAATGCATATAGCCTGTTAAGAAAGATTTACATATAAATTTAAATAAGAAAATAAAAACACCTTTTAAAGATTTAACCAAGATGGGGAAGTGGCTGAACACTTCACAACGGTAACATAAGCAACCACTCACCATGTTTATTTGTCGTTGTCATTGGTACTAGCATCGGACGACTCAGAATCGTACTCAGCCTCACTTGGTTTGTCGATGTCACTCTCACTATCCCAAACTTCGTCGTCTTAATGCCGTAGAGGAGATGCCTGTTTTCTTAAAGCTCTAGACGACTATTTCATCACTGACAAGAGCCCAACTCTGCTTCACCCACTCGCAGATCATGGGCAGAGATGGCCGCTTCATTCGTCCAGCAGGGGTCTGTTCATGTGTTCTACTGGCCATCCACTCCGAGTACAGGCGACTTGGCTGTTGAATGGCTTGCTGATGGATACATCAATGGGCTGAAGTATCAATGTGAGGCCACCAGGGATAACAGCCACGTCAACCTTTGACTCATGCAAGGCATTCTTAAAACAAAGTCGAACGAGATGAGTGCGGAAACTGTCCCACACCAACAGTGCTGTTTTTCTCAGTAGTGCCTCTGGTCGCCGCTCCCACAGTCTTCAACCAGTTCTTAACAAGATTGGCATCCCTCCAGTCCTTTTCCTGTACTCGGACATGGATGCCTGGCGGAAACTTTACCCCATTTGGCAGCGTCTTCCTTTTGAATACAATGTAAGGCGGAAGTTTCCTGCCATCTGCTGTAACCGCCAGCATTACTGTGCACTGTAGTCGTTCGTGCCCTGTCGTCCGGACCGTGACACTTGATTGCCCCCTCTCATTTATCGTTTTGAATTGTGGCATGTCAAAGAACGCCGGAGCCTGGTCGGCATTGCCAATTTGCGACAGCAGGTAACCATTTTCGTTACTCATCTTTATAACACACCTGTGAAACTGCGTTACTTTATCGCTGTAGTCCTTCGGCAATTTTTGGCACAGTGAAGTCTTGCGACGTAAGGAAAAGTTCTCACGCCGCATGAACCGTGTCGCCCACCCATGACTTGCCTTAAACTGCGTGTGTGGGATGTTGAACGCACGTGCAACTTTGTGTGCCTTGCACTGAATCATCTCCAACGAAACGCTACCAGTATTGTTTTGTAACTCACAAATAAATTTGGTGACTTGATCGTCAACAGCCGGAAAATTCCCACGATTAGGCCCGTGAAAAGCACGTCTTGAGGAATTAGTGTCTTTCAACTCATTTTTTTGCTTCTCCACCTGCGAACATTCTCATTGTTTACCGAAAATTTTCTTTCCGTTGCCTTATTTCCATTCTCTTCCGCGTACGCAATCACACGTAACTTGAATGCAGCTGTATATTAATTATACTTCCCCATCTCCACAATAAAATAATTACAGCAACCACAACTCAAAACACCAACCAAGCACAATCCAGCATAACTTCCAGAACGCAAACTAAACAACAAAGAGATAACGGTGCAATAGCATACCCCCCCCCCCCACCCCACCACCCCAAGCAATTGGTTTCTCTTCTCCCACCCAGCCAATAAGCAGGCACCATTCAAAGGTCAGTGTATGGTAAAGGACCTGGCCTCATTGCTATGTGATGCACGCAATGGTAAAACCTAAGTACTAGTTCCAAAGAATAGAAAACATAAATAACTTTTCAGTTCAGCAGCTTACTTAACTACTGTAAATTATTATTACAAAATATAAGCATCTCAACCCTTTCAAGGTCTAGCCTGTTCCTCTTTTTATCGCATATTGCATGCACCTGCAGTGCAAACTGCACGTTCACTCGACACAGTTGATGCTGGTATGCAAAGATATTTCTTAGCAAATTTTTTGTGTCTGGTGCTTTGAGTCATGCCAGTACTGTACAACTGCAATATGGTCACATTCCGGATTTAATGTCTGCTCATCAAGATAAAAACTCAATTCTTCTTTAACACTAATGCTTGAGTGATGCACACAGGCCCCGTGTTGTAACTGGGCAGACTGGACAATTGCCCAGGGCGGAAATCTGGAAGTGGCGCAAACTCGAAAGAAGATTTTTTTAAAATTTGAATACAAGTATTTACTTGATAAATTACGCCCCTTTGTGATATTATTTGATGCACCCAGATTCTTAAAAGAAATAATGCAAAACAGCGAGTTTTTCAAATTTTTTGCATGCTTTTTTTGGGGAGGGGGAGGCGGTTAATTTTAATCGGCCCAGGGCGCCTTGCACCTAAACCTGGGGCCTGGATGCACAGAAATATTTGAAGAAGGAAGTGACAGCTCTTACATGGAACAAATGGTGGAAGGTTTCCTTGGCTTGCTTGGCTCGAACGCAATTCACTATCTACAATTATCTCCGCCATTTCATGAACTAGCGAGTCTTTTACTGTAATCAAAAATTCTTCATCACAACATAGAGTATTCATTTTAAATTGTGGATCTAATTTGGTATGAATACAGTGGATTCTCTATCCACAGTTTCTCATGGGACTGACAAAAAATTTCAATACATGAGGGATTTCAATGGATGTGGTCTTAAAATGCTGTAAAATAAATTATTCGGCCCCAGAATGTGTTCCATGGATGCAGGTATTTCAATCCATTAGGTTTCAATACATAGAGAATCCACTGTAAATGCAAATTCTTTTTATTAACCATGCAAGGGGGTCATTTTTCAAGCCCTGAAGACCAAGGCCTTTGGGTACCGGAACTACCAAGTGGCACTCTTTATCACGTGTATAAGTGGTATGACCTGTAAAAGAAAGTTATAAAAACTGCAATTAAAATGTTACAATCTTAAATGGGTAATTATGTAAATTATGCTAACTATTTTCGCCATCGCTTAGAGTCTGACATATTAATTTTAAAAGGATAGCCTAAAAATAAAAATGTTATTGTGATTTATTTAAGCGGAGCAGATATTTTTATAGCCACCCTCTAATATTAATGTTATGGACACTACAACCAAAATAGTTACGCCTACTCTACATAATTACCCAATAAAAAAAAGTTTGAAAATGTTAGAACAATGTCTTACCTCAGAAATAGTAGATGTATCTTTACTGAGCTGCAGAGTAGCTGTGTCAAAAATCTCAGTGACCTCAATAAGGTGTTCCTTTTTTCTCCACTCTTCTGCTGTAAGTTCAGCACCAGCAGATATATTTGCTTCTTTTCGGCTTCAGGCCATGATGATGGCATTCTTCTGCTTGAATAAATCTCTTCATCATATGCAAAGTTCTGTTCCTACGAGTGGCTACATTTTGTATCATTCTGTGCTGGGGCAAATTAAGCTGGTTTTGGCAGTCCTTCAGAATTTTCAGGGTGGTGAGCGACCGGGAAAACCGGGAAAAGTCAGGGTATTTAAGATTTCTGGAGAAGTCAGGGAATTCTCTAAAAAAACCTGGAATTTCAAAATTTAGTAAACGATCATTTCCGCGGGCGTTATGAACACAACGTACCATTTTATTGGTACGTATACCAATTTTTAAGTTCCATGATATCTTTTCATACCGATATTGTAGTTGTGTGGAACCGTGTGGAACAGTGGATTAACAGTGGATTTGACGCGATGTATCATGTTTTTGTCTCAAGTATGATTTTTTTGGCGTTTTATACCCAAATTTTCAGAGGTTTCCGCCAGTGTTGCCAGACCAATGGTTCCTTGCCAGTAGGGCTGGGCGATTCCCAGGATTTCATTTCGATTCTATTCCGATTCGAATAATCAAAAAAATTGAAATTTTCGATTCGATTCCGAAATTTGCGAAATTTGCTTTGAATTTCCAAATTCCTGGTTTGTAGATTCCATACTCATGTAAAATTCAAAAACAATTATTTAACTTACCCTAATAACTCATAAAATCAAAGATAAAGTTTCTATAATCTCTGTGCCAGCATAAAAGACACATTTTCAAATAACATTCACTTATTTATATACATTAAAAATTATTTCTATACATT
>PNEQ01110284.1:0-12563 GCA_003012365.1 Medauroidea extradentata
ATAGCTACTAGCTCTTCTGGTGGAAAGACTCAGCACCAAAGTCTTAATAATCAACGCCATCTAGGAGACGATCAGTAACTACTGGCAGCCCTACCTAGAGGACAACAATAAAACTAATTAAAAAAAAAAACAAGATAGAAGGTGGAGCCAATGAGGGTAGCTAGGTATCAAGACAACGGACATTAACCAAGATGGTGGGAAAGACCGTACACAAATAATTACGAGACACATGCTGAACAGATCCTCCGATCCCGCTCCTAGGCTCCTGCAATAGAAGGAACTATACTACACTACTCCTGAATAGCCTCAAAAGAATCTTTTCTGCATGTGGGAATTGTGGCTAATACATAAAGAGACGGCCTGGTAGGTGGTCCTTTCGTGTACCCCTGTTTTCCGTTCCAGTACCACTTCATGCTCACGTTATTCACCATAATGGGGGTGGGGTGAAAGTAAGTGTATTAAGGCATTTTAACAACGAGGTATATGAAGGATATCACAACAGACATGCCCAGGCCCAGATGAGAACTGGGGATCCCTCGCACCACAGACTGACTCTTTACCGACTGCACTACGGGGGCCGGCACCTTCAACGGCTTACAAGACATCGCTGTCAAGAGCTGCACAAATAAGTCCCCTACAATCCTTTCATTTCCTTCGGATCAAGATCTTGCATTGTTTCTCGACTAGAAAATACGTGTTTGTTAGTGTATAGTATGATCTGCTGCAAGACTTGTTGGTGATTCTACACAGCTGTACACCCTAAATGTACCGCATATTAACAAATAGTTTGTATGCAAATATGTGGTATCGTTAATAAAGGCAGAGAATATGCTTGTGAGGCTATTTAGTAATTACACCCACTTCGCTATGATGGGAGGCGAGCGCACTAGCCTCTACATAACCACGGCTACTGTGAATATGAAGCAGCGAAGCAGCAACTATATAAGGGAATCTGTTGATATAATTCGATTATCTTATCTTTCAATTACGATAAAACAATTTTTGTTTGTTAAATAACCCACTGTTGCCACTTTTATTAATAATAATATTTCAATTTATCGTCACAAATAAAATATATAACATTCAAAATACATTTTAATAATTTCAAACACTGTGAAATAATTTTATTTCAATAAAGTTACGTTTAATTATTTACTCACACACTAATTTCAACCTTAAAGCTGATTTTTTAATTGAGTGAACTGCTGCATTACGTTATGTTTTCACATTTACTACATCGACGTTTGTTTATTAATTAAATTGTAATACTATTGGGTAGTTTTTCCAATGGCTGGTTACATAATGAATATTTTGTACGTCGATTATTATATTGGGGGTTAATGAGTTACTATTAGTTTGGGGGGTTTCACTCAGATGGTAGCTACACTGTGGGTTTATTTCGATATTATTTAGGGCTAAATGACTGTAAGACAGTTGTGGTTAAACGGGCATTTACTATACTACAATGGCAGGTACTCTGAATACAAATATGTTACAATGTGTTCTATTTATTAGGAGGGGAGCGCAATATTACTTAGTATTAAGTTATTATATTAAGTTGAGAGTTGCTGCCACATAACTATATCTGACGACCTTACCGAAGCTGGATTGATGAGGAGACGGCATCGACGGACGAGCACGCACCCGCCGAGGCTCGAGCTCGAGTCCCCGGGGGAGAACTGCGCTGCTGTTGATCTGATGAGTGCTGCTGGACGACCGCTCGACGCATTCATACTTTTTTACCTCGTGCAAACTGGAGGAATCTTTCCGAACCAAACACAACTTTTGTGAAAACGATTTTTTTACACCACGAGCAGTACTCTCAGTGACGTGAAATGTGTTTTAAAATATGACGACACTAATCACCTTTGGTGTATACAAATTTTGTTCCACATGGACCATTACTTTTTCCACCATCAGTAAATGTATAGTTCAAGATAGAGTATAGCCAAATTTTATATAAAAATTCATAACTTTTAGACGGTTGCGAATCGGATAATACAAGTTGGGTTTATTTGGTTGGTATTGAGCCTCTCTATCACCCGTATCTTTATGGACGTCTACTCCCGGAACATCCTGTATACATTCATATATACATGCATACTTACTTACACATACGTACATGCCGTTTTTCTTTTTCCCGAATTCTGTGTATTGCACATTTTAACTGGGACATCTCAACTGGACTCTTCATTGTCTGTGCCTGGCAAATGATGAATCATGTAGTATAATTCAAATATACAGTACGGCTTTAACAGGTATAAATTATTTGGTCGTCAATGCGGGTAACATCAAAAATGTAACTTCGGGAAAATATCGCACTGCATGTTTAATTGCTGTATCCATTAACACATAAATGTAATATGACGTTATCGTGCTAAATGATATCGTCAGAAATTTTAATAAAACAACGTGTAAATGTTTTGGCAATTTAATACTAATACTTTTATTTTATTTATGTTAAAACATGGAGTTTTATATTGTATGTTGCTACTCGGCTTACGCCACTCAGTAACGAGAAGCGGCAGGCAAAGCGATCTTTTTTATGTGTGACGGTCTCACATTCCCTTGTGCAGCGTATGTTAATCAACTTGTTCGATTTAAAACTTGAGTTACACGATGTTTTCAGTAGAATGTTTCAACGCAACAAAACATGTTCGATCAAACATAAGTGAATAAAATGGTTCATTAGTCGTCTACGGTATAGTGTTAGGGTATCCGCCAACAAAGAGTTCAGATATTTTATATTTGTTGCGAATGAAGTTAGACTTGACGGAAATACTTATTATTTTATTATCATTCAATAAATTTATATCCTAAAGTAATTTCACAGTGACATATCGAAGCTAAAACTTTGATGCAATTAATGTTTACCCGTTTGAAATATATTTCACGAACCAAAATATGATTTTATTCTACAGGGAATACATGTATCAGGTCCATGGTGTAGACTAGGATCGATTAGTAAAATATGTTTACATTATATATATATACGTTTAAAACACTTCATCTTTTCGTCATTTAACGATAAAAATATTTTCTTAAGTAAGGTTAGAGAAACAATTAAGTTCTTAAAGGGGGAGTGTTACATAATTTTACTATATTTTTAGTTTTTGAGCGACAGAATTTCTTATTATTTTACTATAAAAATTTTCTCTTCGACAGAGCACAGCATATATTCGTGATAATTTGCATGACATAAAAAATAATGGAATCTTTTATTAATTTGCCAAGCTGAATCATTACAAGGGAATGGTCAGTTAAGTTTCAATAATTTCGTTTCAATTATTATGCATGTCAAATTAATGAAAGATATTATTTTTTATGTCAAGCAGTTTATCAAGAACTAGCAGTGGGCCCGCGGCTTTGCTCGCATGTATTACTTACAGCAGATAATATATACTTTAATTGGAATTTACAACAGTTAGATAGTTCAGTCATCAAGTGTTAGAATGTCCAAGCTGCTAGTTGAGTTAACTCTGCGGCAGGATAAGTAGCTATAGTTGTCCACGCGAAAAGCAACCGTTAAGTTGGTCGCTGCCTCTAAAAGCGACTTCGCCTAGATTTTATTCATAGTCACAGCACATTTTAAGCTACGGGGTTATTACAGATTATTTAATGTAAGAGGATGATCGATTGAAATACGTGGTTTACGTGGTAACAAGACTGATTTCCCCCGAGCACAGCTATTAGTGATGCTGTCCTCAATAACGTATTTGTTTTTGTGTCAGTAGCGCTAGAGAATTTTGATGGGATAATATTTCGCTGGAATATAAACGTATTTGCTGCCCCAACCTTGAGGTTAGTAAGATGATATGTGTGGGCTGATGTTGTCGAGCAACTTCAGTAGATAGTGAACTGCTTAATCCATTTTCACCACTTTTGAACTTCATCCAAAATACACTAATTTAGTCTTTCTTGCAGTTTTTGTGTGTCAGACTTGCACATTTGAACAGCCTTTAAACGACTTTGATTCCGAAACCTCCTAGCAATAGATCTGAGCAAAAAACAACTGCGCCACATAACGTCGAAATTATTCATGAAAACTAATTTTAAAATCAAATGTTAATTTCCAAGGCTCATAGAGGTTGTACAACACCAAGTCTCGATAGAACTGTAGAACGAAACTCCTTTATAATTTTTTTCTCGCTGGCATTTCTTGCTTTTCGGATCGTCTACCTTGAAAGTTCACAAAATAAGTTTTCTTGTTAACTAAGTTATCTTATAAATTGAAAAACTTACATTACTTTTTAGGTACTTACGTAATAATCATTCTGACGCGAACATCACCCCAATAAATCTATCGGTTAGATAAGTATCATCAGCAGATATAAAAAATGTTATGTCTTTTCATCTCTTTGAGAGTCGAATTTCGAAGAACCTTGATTTCACACCTTAAATATTTGTTCAAGCATCCAAGTGAAGTGAAAATCTCGACGATATCTCATTCTGTGAAAGCCACATCGATTATTAATTAAAAATCACATATAAATCCTGTACAGTACTGAGAGTTCGAATTTTGAAAAATCTGAAAACTTTTTTTATTGCAACCACTTACCTAGTTATCATCCTGAAGCCAAAATAAACTGAATATTTCGATGGGTTTGATATATGTGTATGTATATCTAATTACCATTCCCGGTATTTTCACCTCTTAAGATACTGAATCTCGAAAAACCCTTGAATATTATTTATACTACTTTACTGGTGTCTCTTGAATGTGAAAAACACGACAAGAGCCTCAAGATATATCGACGATTAATTGAAAACACATTTCATCGCTTTTCACCTCTTTAGGCAAGGAATTTCGAAAATTTGTGAAATAACTTTTCAGGTATTTGAGCAAGCATAAATATTAAACAAACATTACGTCGATATATAATTACCAATGGGGTCGATATGGCGATTGTGAATCGAGAACAATCTTTTTTCTTATATAGGGCCAAATTATAAAAATATATTTAAATTATATATTATATATTAATATAATCATCAATTTAAATCAGATAGCCCTTTGATTTCTCGATTGATTAAATGGATATGGTGGAATAATCGAAAACGTATTTTACGAATTTTCACCCCCTTATTAAAGAATTTCTAAACATATTGTTCTGCCATAGTCATTTGCATACGTTACCAATTGAAGTAAAAATCACAACGATTACCAATTGTGTTCCAGTGATATAGGTATATTCCGCATTTTTACTGGTTGGTGATAGAATTTTTAAAAAATCCTATAATTATGTTTTGGATATTTGCGTAAGCAACATTTTGAAGTGAAAACCAACTCTCTATCCCGAAGGATTCGATAGATACCGATTACAATTCGGAAACATATTTAAGGTATTTTCACCTCCTTTGAATTTCGAAGAATCCTGAATGTGGCTAAAATGCATTTTATGTGCGTCCTATTTAAGTAAAAATCATGATGACAGGCCATCGGGTTGAAGCTCTTTGGAAATTTCACCGAAAATGCACTTCACCTATTTTCACTCCCTTATAAGTCGAATTAACAAAAAAAAAAATAAACTTTCAAGTGATCACCTACGACCTACGACCACACAACAAATTTCACGATTCTAGGTCCAGTGGTCGGTCGGTCTGTCAGTCAGTCAGTCGGTCAGTCGGTCGGTCGTTCGATCTTCTCTTTTATACGTAGAAATATCATATGCTTAGTCGAAGTTAAAATTTTGATAATACTAATTGAATGCATTAATACAGACGGTCAGCCAGATTTTCTGTAATATACCACTTGCTGCAATGGTGCATGTCCAAATTAGTTATTTACTTTGTAACTCATCCTTATTGCAAGAATTATCAAAAAATAACATACATAATACGTGTCAATCAGTTACGTCACTTATAACGTCTAGAAACTAAACATTTCTGCACTATATTAGTTTATAATTGTCATGTGGCATTGTGGAAATAATCAAAAGTTTAGATTAAAGGAATAATAATAACATAAATGACACCTACATTTCATAACGACAAAAATACTAAATGACAATGCCTAAACGAAAATAACTAAATGCACGGTAAAAATTATATATGCAAATAATGCTAACACATTAACAATAATTTCTCATTACTGGAAAATAATTGTCGAATCTGTAATCAAATCGTGGTATTTTGTAAATATGTGGTGGGAAAAATGCTAGGAAGATTAAGAACGATGTTCGCTGCCTGTGCAGGTGGATGTTAGTCCCATGTTGTTCGTGAATCATAGAACGGTACTGTGTTTACAATACTCAGTGGATGTGCTCTGCTGACGTTTGTCTGAAATGTCATACTGGTCTTGATGTACAAACAAGATCAAGTGAACATAATTTACGGACATTCTTCATTTTTGAAACATCGGAAGCTATTTATTTACTATGATTCGCAGAGTATAAATACGTAATCTTTGACAAATTTATTGCGATAGGGGTTTATGAAAAACTGAATCATTTTCGTACACATCCTACACGTTTGTGAGTAATTGTAGTCGTATCATTGTAAACCTGCTATAAAATAAAACAATCAGGCCCGAGAAAATAACAGGATACTAGAAACGTGTATTAATTATTGTCAAAATATGTGAAATATGTAGGTAGATATGAAAAATCTACCAACAAAGGTCGTTTAAAAAGTACTTTCAGATTTCCTAAGTCGATTATATATCCCTGATTCGCTTTTAAATAAAGAATATAGGAGAATAATGGAAATCTATTGCAGTACGAGATCTCAAATCGCTATTTAAATGACGCTTGCCAGCGGGGTTGCCACACCATCTACTTCAGGCGGCTGTGGAAGTATGCACACAATATACAAAAGAAAAAATGAATATAGTCGGTAAGCCGAATGGTTTCTTGATTCACATCTCTAGTATAAATTATATTCTCGTTGACAACTGTTGTGCAGCATTTGGGCTGTTCAGACTCAGCGAGCAGAACTTACATAAAACGATTAGTTGGTAAGGGGTGGGGGAAGGTTTTTTTTGTTTTCACCGCCAACCTATAACACACCAGGTGGCCGTACAAGCAATAAACGATTTATCACGACGTGCATCATCAAATAATTACGCCATCTTCTTTACCAGAGACTTTCGTAGCCAGTAACAAGTGACAGGAATGAGAGAGTCGAGTGATTATAGTTGCTTGACTACACGATACTGCATTATCTCTCTCTCTCTCTGCTCAGTTGTATTCTCATTTGCTGTTGAGTTTTGAACTGTGATGGTGAAGTGGTCACACCACACGTTTACTACCACAATGATACGGGTTAGATTCCTGGTTAGCTCGTTCCCAATTATCGCACGTGGGAACCATGGTGACTCGCGGATATTTTCCATGCAGTTTTGTAGTTGTCGACAACTGCACTGTGATGTATGACGGTTAACCCTACATCCGCTGACATGCTGGTCTGTAGATGCCACGTGTTACCGAGACATCAAAGACAACCAGTAGCTAGTAGATATTACAGTCACCATTTAAGTACAGTCGGTCCCTCTGATTTTCGCGTATGGGAATCTTGCCGGAAGAAACCGCTAGTCAGCGGATTTTATAGCGGATCTCCCTTTTCCCCGGCCCCCTCATTCCAGCGCAGCTCCGTACTTACATCTTGTCACCCCCTAACAGCGCATAGACCTAGAAACTAAATTCTGACCAAAACCTCTTCACATTGATATACGGCGCGTTCATCAAGAGTGAGCAAGTCTACCAGCAGCAGTATTGCCTGGCAACTAACCACGTGCCACCTCTCAGTGTGACATGTGGTGGACGTTGACATTAGATGACATAAATTATTGTCTTCCTCCCTCACTTGCATTCGTTACTCACCTCATGTCGTATTCACTAGAACACATCATCTCACTGTTCAACTCTAACCATAGCTCTCCGCTTAGTCCTCTTTCACATATAAGCTACGGTTCCGTAAGGTTGTTGGCAACCAAATATTCCCTAACTTCTAATATTAACACCTTACCATTTTTAGTTGCATGACACCATACTTAATCACACTAAAATACTGTATCGCGAAAATACTAAAGTCAAAATAGTCTTATATCAGCTGCAGTAGATTTATCCTTATTTTATTAGACGATGAAGTCTGTGATGCGAGTAACGAGTTTTCGGATGAATCACAGAAGTTCAATATTAAAGTTGTATAGTTCTAGTTGAGCATGCAGAAGAGAGCAACAATACTGCAAATAAACGATAGCCAATATCGATACACACACCTTGAGTTTCATATAGCGCACATTGATTTTACACTTTATCTATAGATACTGAATAATGACTTTATAGAATCAAATGTTTACTTTTTAAAGGATTGTGCTCAATCAAAGTAAATTTACCAACAAATATAAAATAGACCAAAAATATGAAATTGTTAAATACGGCCTACGAAAACAATTTTGTTTTGAAAAAAATTGAAGGCAATGAATATCTTTGTCATTTTCGGACATTTTTTAAAATTACAAGATACTGTTGGTCTGATTATTTTCGCTTGATCGTTAGTGTTTATTCGGCTCTGACAGAACTGTACAACATTCCAGCACTTAAATTCATAAGATAGGCTGGGATTACGATGACTTCACGTTTACATATCACTTACCAATTATATCACGTTCACGTGCACGTAATACGTGATCAATTGAGGTGCCATATTACGATTGTTCACGTAAGCCGTAAGCAGGCAGTAAAATATATCGTGATATCTGTCGTCGAGTACAACATTAGAGAGACTTGAAATTAATAGTTTCACTTACAGCCTACAAATGTATCATGATATTTGTAAACTTATGTTAAGAAATAATGATACCTTAATTATTTGTAAAGGTTCTAATGAAACTGTCATACCAAGACATGTTTATGGCAATCATTGGTGATATATTTGCCTGTTACATGGAGTAAAATTGAGATTTTTTTTTGTATTTAAATACCTCTACATTTGTTAAGTTGCAAGTATTACCTAGCATAGGAAACTCAAAATAATGAGAAATAAAACAGTGTGGTTTACAAAAAAGTACAACAATTTAATTCTACAAAATCTTACTTTAAACATGAGGTCACTAGGTAGGCTTAGCCTAGGAAAAGTCGTATTTCGTAACAGCCACTTGCACTATTGTCAACTTTAGCACGTCTATAATTCATTTTGGAGTTTATGTTAGGTTTCGTCGTGATTAGATACCTTACAATAACCTAGGTACATAACCACATAATTGTTCCCAAATTCATTTATTTGATTTCAACATTTACGCCATAGTAAACAAGTAACTTGAATGTTGAGGAACATGCACACTCAGTTTCTAATAAATCTTGAGATTTTACCAGGTTAACGAAGGTAACCTAATAGATTCTTGATGGTTATGTCGCCTAGATACAAATACAATATCATAATACCAGTTAGTAATTGTCCGTTCATTACATTATTCCCTAAATAGAGTTTGAAATTATTCGCAAAGTAATACAAGCAGTCTAAACTGCTCAGCCTAACCTTCTGATTTACATTACCAAGAAAACAACAACATAAAAAACGTAAATTACTGCCAAAGATAACATAACAGAAAACATTAATTTCCCGGAAATATAATTGGCCCAGGCGATCACGGAGTATAGCTTCACGTAGGGCTATGACATTAACTTAAAGCTAGACATCGATAAGCTTTTCGTTACATAAAAGTGAACATAAATTTTAACTGACGTCTCGTACAAGTGTGTTAGTCAAACAGTTATCTGCTTACGTAAAAGTTATCGTTAAGTGAACGTGAAGAATTCGTATAATCCCACTATTAAAGGGGTTATGTATAAGTCTTGTCTTAAATTTATAACCATGTTTGGAATGTTTCATTAAGCGTAACCAACTCGGCATCCGACTGACTGAAAGCCAAATAATAATCGACATTTGATTTCGTGTAAACAATATGATGGTGATTAGTGGAAATAACATATAACCACCGTCTATGCAGTTCACTGAGCGCTGAGCCAATCTTCGGCCGATAGACTTAATAAGGGTAAATATCAAGAGTAACTACGCATGCGAAAATTAACAAAAAAACTGCAGAAATGTACTAATGACGATTTATTACGTTGTATAATAACAGTAGTTGGCAGTCGCGATTAATAATAATGCTTACTTTCTACCAATTTGATAGTGGGGAGGGCTATGAATATCAGGGAAATTGTGGAGTAAATACACGTACAAAAACCGTAATAAACAGCCGAAATGTACTATTTACAATTAATTTCAGTTAAATATAACTGATATAAATAGCTGCCTGTAATAAATACACGTGCATTACAATATATATAGGTAAATGGATGTACACATCTTGAAATCTTTTAAAAGTACGCAAAATATTAAGAATAAGAATAAAAATAGTTTATACACAATAACACACACAGTTTAAACTCATTCTACCGCCAATTTAAGGCGCCAAAATAGTTACTGAAGTAAATTCGTAGTTTTAGCATATTGCACTAATGCACTAGTACATACGCATTAAATTCACGTTGTTCGCATGTTGAACAGATGTTACACGTCTTTAATGCCTATTATAAAACATATTTAACGTGCTCAAATTGCAATAGAAACCGGACAAATGATATAACGTCCACTGAACAACATACATCATGGTAGTAAGATAAGTACTTACTGTACTCAATAGCGGATACTAATCATTCGCCACGAACAGTAAGTTATGCATTCGTTCCTCTTCCGACGTGGTACATTGGTCAATACATCTCCACACACGTTGTATGCAAAACGTAGTTGTTGCTGTGTCTCAATTAGTAAAATTTAACTAATACACACTATCCACGAGAGTTGCATATTGTAAAACGTCCATAAAAAAAAACACACTACATACACTACTATTACGCCGCGAAGCAATCATACTTGTAACGGTCATTTGAACTACAAACCGTCAAATTTTCCCTGAATACGGACAGCTACTGCCGTGAAAACACGTGTTATAAGCGTGACGGTTTTTCTACAACCGAATTTGCTGCCTAAAGAACAGTTGCGCAACGTATTAGCGCTAGTTTCAATTTATATCCCTAGGAACGCTAGTGCCACATAAACACGGATCGTGGCGAAGACGAAAAACACAGGAGTCGGACTTACAATTTGGAAG
Organism: Medauroidea extradentata; assembly: GCA_003012365.1. Lineage (NCBI taxonomy): Eukaryota > Metazoa > Arthropoda > Insecta > Phasmatodea > Phasmatidae > Medauroidea > Medauroidea extradentata. The sequence goes on from PNEQ01110284.1 coordinate 11,117, forward strand.
GAAAACTGAAAACTTCAAAGTAAGTAAACTACAATTTTCTTTACATACGACTCATTTTCATCACTGTAGAAACATTTTTTATTAAGAAACTTTGCCCGAAAAACCAATAGATTAGTCCCTATGCGATGAGTAGTTACTCTTGATATTTACCACTTCGAGAGTGCTGGAGTGGTGTGTTGCCCTACAAGTTTCTAGCATGCAGACATGGTAAGTTGTCACACAAGCGTGTAGCGTGCTGGAGTGGTGTGTTGTCCCACAAGCTTCTAGCATGCTGGCATGGTGTATTGTCCCACCAGCTTCTAGAATGCAAACATGGTGTGTTGTCCTGCAAGCTTCTAGCATGCTGGCATGGTGAGTTGTCCTACAAGTTTCTAGCATTCAGACATGGTGTGTTGTCCCACAAGCTTCTAGAATGCAAACATGGTGTGTTGTCCTGCAAGCTTCTAGCATGCTAGCATGGTGAGTTGTCCTACAAGTTTCTAGCATTCAAACATGGTGTGTTGTCCTACAAGCTTCTAGAATGCAAACATGGTGTGTTGTCCTGCAAGCTTCTAGCATGCTGGACTGGTGTGTTGCCCTACGAGCTTCTAACATGCAGACACGGTGTGATGTCCTACAAGATTCTAGCATGCAGACATGGTGTGTTGTCCCACAAGTTTCTAGCATGCTAGCATGGTGAGTTGTCCTACAAGTTTCTAGCATTCAGACATGGTGTGTTGTCCTACAAGCTTCTAGAATGCAAAAATGGTGTGTTGTCCTGCAAGCTTCTAGAATGCAAACATGGTGTGTTGTCCTGCAAGCTTCTAGCATGCTGGCATGGTGTATGTCCCACAAGCTTCTAGAATGCAAACATGGTGTGTTGTCCTGCAAGCTTCTAGCATGCTGGACTGGTGTGTTGCCCTACAAGTTTCTAGCATGCAGACACGGTGTGATGTCCTACAAGATTCTAGCATGCAGACATGGTGTGTTGTCCCACAAGCTTCTAGCATTCTAGCATGGTGAGTTGTCCTACAAGTTTCTAGCATTCAGACATAGTGTGTTGTCCTACAATCTTCTAGAATGCAAACATGGTGTGTTGCCCTACAAGCTTCTAGCATGCTGGACTGGTTTGTTGTCCTACAAGATTCTAGCATGCAGACATAGTGTGATGTCCTACAAGATTCTAGCATGCAGACATGGTGTGTTGTCCCACAAGTTTCTAGCATGCTAGCATGGTGAGTTGTCCTACAAGTTTCTAGCATGCAGACACGGTGTGATGTCCTACAAGCTTCTAGAATGCAAACATGGTGTGTTGTCCTGCAAGCTTCTAGCATGCTGGACTGGTGAGTTGTCCTACAAGTTTCTAGCATGCAGACACGGTGTGATGTCCTACAAGATTCTAGCATGCAGACATGGTGTGTTGTCTCACAAGCTTCTAGCATGCAGACACGGTGTGATGTCCTACAAG
>PNEQ01110285.1:0-30820 GCA_003012365.1 Medauroidea extradentata
GCATATTCGAGTCTGTGACATTCCACAGGTTAAAACGATACCAGACACGATACCTCTGTGATAATATTAGTAATAGTCATATTTTATAGTGTTTTATACTGGCCTATCATAGGATCCCACAGACCCCTCACAATCAATACTGAATTTAAAATGGATGACAATATGTTACATATGACAATAAAGGCCCCTTCATTAAAATGAATCATCACAATTAACCTAAACCACATTAATTTATATATATAAAAGTATCAATAAAATAGGACCGTCACAAAGCCTACCTAAATTGTTGCACTTCTTAGAGGGTTTGTATTAAAAAAAATTCTTTAAATAACAAATATGTGATTATGTTCCTTAATAAATTTACTTTCGCTCTAAACTATTTAATTCGAATCGTTTGAAAAGTTTTCACTTTGCGCAAGTAGAGAAAATAGCAAAATACTACTTTGACAAGTGTTTATACAATATCTATGTAAATATTTTATTTGTGGAATATTACCATTAATGTACATAATGTGTAAGAGTTGGACTATGTTTGGAATAATAATAAAATTACGAATTATTCTGCGCAGAACGCTCTTAAGGGTACTGTCTACACAAGAGTCTTGATGAGAGCAATGGTAGGTATTTATGTATTAAATTATGTTAGGCGAGTACGCGTTGAACATTCTTATAAAAATGGCGTCACTAATTTATTTGTTTATCTCACATTGTTGTTGGCTATTCCCGGCGAGGTCGGGCCCCGGATTTTCGAATGTGGGAACCGTGCCGGCCACGACGTCGCTGTTCGGCGGGTTTTCTCGGGGTTCTTCCTTTTCCTCTCGCCTTTTTGATTCATGCGCTGCTTCGTTATAGGGCCACATTTAATGCCTTTCATCAAGGAAGCAGGTGCCTTCGGGAACCCAGCAGAGTAGTACGCTCGCATCCGATGTGCGACACTGGTTCAATGCTACACTCCTCAGACGATATTTATTTACGAAGAGAAACGTAGTTAATTCTGTACTCTTACCTAAAAAATTGCTTGTAAACAAAAGCTCCTCTATATTTACTGTATACTTGTATCGAATACTGTCGAAGTTAATTTGTTACCTTTGAATATTTTTTTTGTGAATTAAAAAATGTTACCACTTTTATTTGCGTCATTGCATCTGTAATCCACCTGAATTATTATATTTGTGTGACATAGATTTTAATGTGCTTTAATGCCCAAAAAATCATATACAATTTTATTTGACTTGCTGTTATGTGAAAACATTACAATGTTAAACAAATTTTCTTGCGGTTGAAAATTCATCAGTGACGCATAGTAAAGTCATAGGCGTATTCTTTACAGCAAATACAAGATTTTCTTTGAAACTGTTTGGTAAGATACTGTAGCTTTATGGCTAAAAATATATGTTTGCATTAAATATTACTTCTAAAGTATTTTAATTGTAACATAATTCTTTCCACTACTAGACTAGCCCTATTTTTAAACAAAATGTTTGCTATTTTGCAATTGTTCATATTTTAACCAAAAAGGTTATCTTCCACAACAAAATTTGTCTCGAGACAAATAAGGGGTTTATGGGGTCGTTTGACCGAAAATTGTTATTGTTTTAAACATTTTTATATTCGTACGATATATGGTTTGTTTGGTAAACATACATTCTGGCTATGTGTTACTGTAATGAAATTTTTTTCAGCTTTCGTAGTTTTTTTATAACAGCACATCGAAGTCCAAATTTTCATAGATCGGTTTTATGATTCAAAGGAAAACCAACTGACTTGCCGAACTGGAAAAAAATCACACTGAATAACTATGTTATAGGTCTCATATAAAACAAAAATAATTAAAAACTTTTGTATTAAAATTTTTGAAATTTAAAATTAAAACATAGAAAATTTAAGAATTATTTATAAATACAAAAGTATTTTTATTTTTTTTATATATAGGAATCCTTGTAGACTACTTCTTAATTATTCGGTGTGAATTTATTCAGTTCGGTTAGTCATTTGGTTTTTCTTTAAAGCATAAAACCGTTTCATGCAAATTTGTACTTTGACATGCCGCTATAAAAAAACTACGAAAGCCAAAAATGTTTCATTACAGTATAATAGTCACAATGTATGTCTACAAAACAACCCATATCTCGTACAAACATAAAAATGTTTAAAACAATAACAATTTTCCCTCAAGGACTTCCTTAAAGCCTTGGCCTCACACATTGGTGCAATAAACTCAAAACTCTTTTAACGGACTGCTTTGAAAAAACAAAATGCAAGACTAAGAACAGTAATTGGAAAAATAACAATGCACAGTTCGTTCACAAAAAAAAATTGTGTCATAACAATATATGTGTTAACTTGGGTGCAACGATTTGAAAAACTATGAAGTCTATTGCTACTAAAATAAAATTGGTACAAATATAATATGTTTGTGACAAAATAATGTTGGGATTGTTTGTGTATGATAAGTATGTTCGTAAAAAAAAGTCAAAATAGCTGTAAAACTACTGCGCGTGGCCTTGCGCTGAAAGGTATTTGTTGCGGGGAAAAAAAATTACAGCCAAGAGGCTTTAAAACGCGACTTTGCTATTGAGGCCTGACGAAGAAATGTTGTTCGTTGAAGTCAGACCACCGTAATTTTTTTCTCTCTTATTTTCCACGAAGAGATGAAGTGTGAGGGCCAGTGTGGAAATGAAAATGCCACGGCCTTGTAATTAATTTCAACACCGTGGCCTGGGCTGGCCCCGTGAAAAGAGTTGGGGGGGAGGGGTTCCAGGGAAGAATAATGGGGGGTAAAATGACGTGTCGCGTGCAGCGTCCAGGCGATAAATTCCCGGCTGCTGATGGCACTGCCGACAGCTGGGAGCTTCCACGACGTCTTCCGTAAGTCTTCCTCTCCCCTGCCTTCCACGATGTTGAGGGAATGTGGCCCGCCGTGGGTCCCCGGGACGCCGCCGACAAGACGTGCTGTCCATACCAAGAGTCCCCCGGCAGGAATGCTGTCCTCCCTGGGTACCTGTCAACCCTTTACCACGTTAGTAACAAGTGTTCCTTCCCCCATCGACCTCCTTCCGTTGTAGGTTATAGAGTCCTTCTCTGCCAGTCATTTCTCCCTTTATAGCTACCATAGAATTCATACAGCAAAGAGGTCTTCGTGGCAGGTTTTGTGGGGTACATACATCTGTCGAGCCCTTATGATACGTAATTCAGCGCTAAAAAAATCTGTTTAAAATTGTAGGTTTCTCGACTCCAATAAAAAACGCACAGCAATCCTAGACAACAGTTTTTGCCAACTTTCACAAAAAAAAAATGTTTTTTTTTTTTTCGAGTGACGATTAACAATCGCTGACGCCGAAATGACGTACATTTAAGGGGGAGTATAAAACAATTTTTTTTTGTATTTTCGGTTTTTGAGCCATAACACCAAACATAACCTCAAAACAATATAGAACTGTCGTAACAAAACACAATCGATTTTGACTGCGACAATCGAGTACCGTGTAACCACGCGAACGTGTTCACTTCGGCAGCTATACGCTGAACGTGTTTAAAAATGGCTGACTCTCTTTCGGTTATCTACTTCAGGCCGCCGTGTAACCGCGGCCTAAATTACCGTTAACAAGTAGGTACAATGTGTGCACTCAAGTAAAATGTAATGATCAGAGTGGATAAAGATATTTGCAGGCTACAATGTCATGCTTATAAAAATAAAGAATAAAAATAATTTTTATTTCTTAAAAATTGCTGAAACTAAAAATAAAAATTTTAAAAATTCAATAATTTTTTTTAAAATACAAATAATTTTTATTCTTAATTTTTATGAGCATGTAATTGTAGCCTGCAATGTCTTTATCCACTGTGATTTTTTAGTTTGGTATATCAGCTGGTTTTAGTGTATTCCTTAAAACGGAAACGTGCATAACAAGACATTACGCGAAAGCTATGAGAGAAAAAATTTCATAAGAGCCAAATTTAGTCACATTTTGTGTCTAAAATAAGAAAACAGATATCTGGTACAATAAAAAAATGGCGATGTAAATTGCGGCAGACCGCGCCTTTAAGGCACAGCAATGTAACCGTATTGGCCATCAAGTCGAAAGACCCTGATGTGGAAGTGCAGGCCGGAACATACAGACGTTGATAGTCTGATATTACGCCGTCTTACAGCGCAAGGTAACGGCCATCTACAACAAGACTCGCCCTCCTCAGCCTGCCCTGGAATTTAGATATGCTGTTTATTGAAGGAAAATTCTGGCCCTAATGACCGAGGCTGCAGCGCCCGTATCGTATTTTAAATATTCCTTCGACGTCATCTCTTTGCAGCCGCTGGTGTAAAATACTTAATTTATGTTTTCTAAAAGAGACTCTAATTTTTGTAGTTTTGGTCCACACCGCCTTTCTTGTATTTTTTTACGATAACATGAGAGTTTTTCATTTGGGTAATAGTGCGTGTTTTAGACCTAATTGGGGGAACTTAACTTTAATTCCAGGAGCTATGGCGAGGTGTTAAAGGGGTGAGGAAGGAATAGGTGGAAACTTTCGACCAGAATTTAATATCAGGAAAGGGGGATTTTTATGGGTGGTTGGGAGGGGTGGGGTGGTTTGAGAAGGGGTACCAAATTATGGGAACGCTTCTCGTTAACGCTCTGCCGCGAGCTTCCCTGGCGCTTAACGCCGCCGATTGAAATATGTAAAGGCGGGCTGTTATTATTTTTTTATTTCACGCCTCCAACCATTCCGAGAATCTCTCACGCCCTGGAATCAAATTAAGTCATGAGGTTATTTTAAAAACCAGTTGCCGCTAAAGCTACCGCTCCGTCATGCCAGTATCCCCGCTTGCTTTTTCTTCGAGAAGGCCTTCCACTAGTAACGAGTGTGCGGCGCCCAATAAAACTGTCCGTGACGTCTCACGAGATCTACTTGGAGCGGCGGACGTTCCGTAGGGGCGTATATCATACAGCGGATACGTAAATGTCCGGCCTAAAACAAATTCACGTGGCAGGACCGACCGAGTTTCACGTCTCTCCTCATGGCCCTGGCCAGTCGTGATAACCTCTCGCGCGCGGCTGCCGGGAAGTGGATGCTGTTGTAAACCGATGAACCAAATAAATCAACGTGGGTTTTTACTAGGGTACTCCCCTTTTTCAACCAAAAATATAGGACACAAAGTTGCCAACACACACGAAAAAAAATATATATATATTGGCAACTACAAAATGTTTTGTGGGTACTCACCCTGTAAAATTTAATTTGTGGTCACCGCTAAAATTTTGTGGTTACTACAAAATAACTTTGCAAGGAAGACTTCCTACAAAATTTGTCTTTCAGTGCAGCAACAAGTTAGGTATTGGGGAATAGAGTCATGTTATTCTAGATCTCCACTGTGATAGCCGAACATACGTTCACACATACGAGCTATACAGGGCGTTCCGCAAATCAAGCAACATACAACAGCAGCGTGTTTTACAGCTAATTTACATAAAAAAAATTTCATATAGGCCCTACTCAAGCAGACTGTGCAGTCCCATTACAGAGACATATGGCTGTAAGAAAATTGTTGTGAAATCTGGCAGTGAGAAGGTTCCGAAAACAATTTAGTATTGCACGTTAATAAATAATAAATATCGAATGAGGAGGATACCCGAGCTGGGCCAGGATATCTCACCCTGCATTCAGATTTAAAACTGGGTTCCTGTAGGCATCTGCGTATCCCGAAGGATCGCGTGGAATGAGGCCCTACAATGGAGAAGTGCCGTAATGAGACAAGTGAGGGATAAAAGTAGATCCCTGAGAAAATCCGCTGCAATTTTGCTGGCGTGTGTCATTGAGTTCGCCGTCCTACCGGCTATTTCACTTCTGTATTCCTACATATTCCGTGACTACGTCAAGTCGGACAATTATCACCGAATCACTAAAACTTCGAGTCGTTCCGAAAAGATTATTGCATCATTCGGATTCAACGCCTTATGCGCACATCTGTAGCTCTGCTTCATGGTCAGTTGAAACTATCAATAAGGACATAAAAAATGCGCGTTTTCTTTCACGCACACGCTAGAATTCCAGCAACTATAAGTTCGTGTCAGTTTCGCAATTGGCTGTTGACTTATTTGACATCCTCTGAAGTCTCTGAGCCAATCATAATAAATAGAGGTACTTCAATTTCGCAAATACAATCCAGGTCAGGTTGAATGCCAAAAATATATACTTCATAATCACGTGTGTGATTAGCTGTCGGCTGTCACGAAACGCAGTTGACTACTGCAAGCCAGTAGTAAATAAGGAAATGATTCACAGAGCTATCGCTTGTAATGTTGTAAGCCAATGAATAATCGGCTGTATCCAGAGCGTGTACAGGACTGAGCAATCTAGGCTACTGCCAGATGAATCCGCGAAATTAACGTACCTCTACCAATAAATTTGCCTTAACGTGCCCCATACCACTGTTTCAGCGAGCAGCTAATGAACAGCTACTGTCTTCTTGAATACACATATATTCTTGGAGGCTAGCCTACATGTCAGTGAACTCGCGAATGTTTCCAGTCTCTAGCTATCAGTTGTCTTGTTGTTCTACTGACAAATCATAGGTGTTTGGAGTCACAATAACCTTACTCTGATTGGAGCAGTCAAGTGAGACATGTATCTGAACAAATACATGCTACCAATAAACATGAAGCAGAGCTGAAGATGTGCACGTAAGGTATTGAAACAGAATGGCGCAAAAATATTTTCTCGACAAACACTCGGCTGTAATCATTGGTTCAGTTGAATAAAAAACACAAATAACGAAAACATAAATTTGGTAACGTTAGAACAGCAATGAGACCTGGTAAAAAGTCAACTTTCCCGCTGTGGATCAGTTTCGCCATCCATCATGTATGGTCCTAAATAAAATTGTCCTAATTTGACATGGATGGTCGCAGGTCCGACAACAGCGGCTGACTGTTCTCGCCGCGGTAACGTGCTATCCCTGGACTCAGCGATGCAAGCCACGTGGACAGTAATAACACACACGTCCTCAAGCAGACATACGAGCCGGCCCGCCTCATGCCCAACTAGGCGCTCGTCCGAGACGCGAGGACCATGTATCGTGCCCAAACCCCCCCGGCCAGCCGCTCATAATCACCGTCATCAATACAGTTCCATCTTCCTCGCGATCATCCACTCGGCAATTTTCATTCAATTTACCTTTTCGTACGTGCCGGGAATTTCTGTCTGCGGACACCTCCTCTTACCCGACATCCCCTCCACCTTTATAAATTATCTTACCTGCCACGCCCCCCTCGTCACCCTTGCCCCGGGCTAGACGTGACACAACAATGTGAGTGAGATTAAGGGGCGTCCGTTGTTAGGCTGCGTTTGTGTATGTGGGACAGAAGTGGTAAATTTTCAGTCGCCCAACGTATATAATGCAATATCGCCTCTCCGCGCAAGCCACTCGGTTGACGTACAGTGTTTAACTATTATTCTTTTTCCTGTGGGACTTTAAGCGGTGACACATTATTTTATTTCTGGCCAGCGTAGTTCAAAATCTAAAGCTTGTTTCTATAGTTGTGTTTTTAGAATACGGTTGTTATTTCTACAGATACGGCAGTCTGGAAAACCCCATCTTTTGGCCATTCTGAGGGGCCCGAAAGAGATGATGTAAATAAACGTGCCAAAATTTGTAAACTGCAGCATAATCGTTTAAGGTATGTGCTATTTTCGTACCTATATAAATATGATGCACCTTTAGTAGTTTTGTCAAAAAAATAAAGGATAATCGCAACTCGTTGCAACGCATTTCAAGCGCAGGTTAGGGAGCCCCCTTAAGAGGCCGTGTCAGTCTTTCAGGCGCATATATGCAACCCGCATTAAACCCATATAAATCAAGGCTAATTTTACGTTCTCCATAGTAATAACGGTATTACACATATCAACATTATATTCACGTTTTATAAGAGACAGAGTCGTTCTCATTTTTGCTGCGTTTGTCGAAGTCAAGTACAATTAATGGTTGCTACAAATTTTAGGAAACTTTTTTTTTTAGTATCACGTTGCTAATGTAGCCGCTTGTTATGCTTCATTTTGCAGAACGCAGCTCTATTAATATCGGCTGTGTCTTTGATAAAGTACGGTTTCCTGTTTACGCTATTTTAGTATGTTTTATTTATTAAATCCTGAAAGGGAATATGTATCGCAAACCGTCACATAGAATTGTTGAAATTTTTTCTGTAAAATGTAGAATGTTTTTTTTCAAATCATACAAGTTTATAATTTTGGCTAATTATTGACTTTAAGAAATTTTAATTATCTGGATAACTAACCAAAACCATATCAACTTATGTTTTGAAAATAATTATGCTACATAGTAGGCTACAAACGATTTCCAACATTTCTATGTAACGGGTTTACGATAGCTAATTCCTCTCAGGATTTAAAAATAATCTCGCAAAAACAGCATAAATAGAAACCCGTGTTTAAGGGCGCGGTCTACCGCAATTTTCATCACCATTTTTTAATATTTTATTTGTAACAGATAGTTTTTTTTAGACACAAAATGTGACTAACTTTGGCTCGTATGAAATGTTTTTATCTCTTATAGTTTTCGCGTAATGGCTTATTAAAGTCGTATTTTGCATGTTTCCATTTTAACGACTACATTAAAAAACCAACTGATGTACCAAACTAAAAAAAAAAAATCACAATGGGTAAAGACATTGCAGGCTACAATGTCATGCTCATAAAAATAAAGAATAAAAATTATTTGTATTAAAAAAAAGTATTGAATTTTTAAAATTTTAATTTTCAGTTTCAGCATTTTTTTATGTACAAATAATTTTTATTCTTTATTTTTATGAGCATGATATTGTATCCTGCAATGTCTTTAGCCACGGTGTTTTTTTTTTTTTTTTTTTTTTTTTTTTTTTTTTTTTTTTTTTTTTTTTTTTTAGTTTGGTATAGCAGTTGGTTTTAGCGTAGTCGTAAAAACGGAAACATGCAAATTACGAATTTAACAAGCCATTACGCGAAAACTATGAGAGACAATAAAATTTTATAAGAGCCAAATTTAGTCACATTTTGCGTATAAAATATGAAAAAAAAAAAAAAAAAATCTGGTACACATAAAAAAAAGGTGATGAAAATTGCTGTAGACCGCGCCCTTTTAAGAGGCGACCATATAATTTTTTTTGGTTAGTATATTTTTAAGTACGGCAGCCTTAAAGACCGTTTTTCACTATGGTCTACAGCTTCGAAACATATATACAAAACAAAAAAAATTTTTTTTTTGTATTAAAAAATGAAATTTTAAAATTTTCATTTTAAAGTTTAGCATTTTTTTATTAAATACAAAAATGTTTTATTTTTTGTTTTTACATGTGTCACTTCATAGCCTACAACGTTGTTATACACTGTGAATTTTTTTCGGTTTGGTAAGTCGGTTGGTTTAAGTGGCGTACATAAAACCGTAAAGTGCAAATTTTTTCGTTTACGACTCATTACGCGAACACTGAGATACAACAATTTTCGAAGAGGAAGATTTAGTCACAATTTATGTCTTAAATAAGAAAAAAAAATATCTGGTACAAATATAAACATAAAAAAAAAATACGTTGAAAACTGAGGTGAAACGTGCCCTAGCTATATTATTTTTTTTTTCAAGTGCAGCCCAAAAAGGTCTAATAGCGACCTAACACCCATACCTAGCTTATCATCTCTGAGAAGCGACTAAAGAATTTCATAATTGGAATTAGTGTTGCTATGGTTGCCGAATTTATTTATTTATTTATTTATTGCTGTTGGATGTCTTTTTCAACAATCCCCCAAGACTCCTGAGCCTTTCTCCAAAATTTTAGAACTATTAAGAAAATATTTCGCCGATGTTTAGAAAGTTCAGAAATGACAAGCATCCACGTTACATTCACTCGTAATTAGGACTAACATTCCCAATTCTCCGTACGCTCTTTTAGGGCTCTTCCCCTCATCCCAGTCGATGTAAAATAAAATAATAAACTTTTTTCAAGTGCAGCTCGAAAATGTCTGATATCGATCTCCACCAATACCTGGCTCGACCCTACTGAAGAGCAACTCAGAACCGGTGTAGCTACGGTTCGCAAAATTTATTAATTGCTGTAGCGATGTTTTCAAAACGACCCACTAGTACACGTGAGCCGTTCCAAGAATTAATTCCCAAATAATTTATATTTTTAGAGCGGTTTAGAAAATATTTCGCTGATGTTTACAACGTTCAGAAATGACAATTATTCTTAACACTCCTACACATTATTAGAAATAATATTCCTATTCCTCCGTACGCCCCCCCCCCCCTAGGACTTGTACCCTATCATCCCGGGCGGTTTACGAAAATTTTTTTTTTTCAAATTCAATCCAAAAAGGTCGTATAGCGACAAACAACCCATAACTATCTTAAACTCACTGATAAGCTTCTCGGAACCAGTGTTTATACGGTTGTCGATATGTAAGTTGATGTAGGGTGTCCTATATACAACACCCAAAGACTCGTGTGACGTCCACAAATTTGTCCAAAATGATTTTAAAATTTTTACAGCTTTTTAGAATTTGTTTCACCAATGTTAAGAATATTCTGAAATTACAAACATACCTGTTAACTCCCACTCACTATTCGGTGTAACATTCCTAATCCTCCGTACGTTCTCCAAGGACTCTTATCCAACATCCGAGGCGATAATAATTGATTTTTTTTTTTTTCAAGTGCAGCCCTTAAGGTTCAAATAGCGACATACCACCCATGCCTGGCTCGACATCTCTAAGGAGTAACTAGGAACCGGTTTTGATACTCTGGCCGAAACTAAATAATTGCTGTAGGATGTCCTCAAAACAACCCTACAGGACTTGTAAGTGGTTCCCCAAATTTTTCGCCAATTTTTTAAAAATTTATACAGCTGTTAAGAAAATGTTTCGCCTGTAGTTATAATGTTAAAAAATGGGCAATCATCCTTCTTATTCCCACTTATAAATAGGAATAACATTACCAATCCTCCTTACGCTCTCTCAGGAGTCGAGTCCGGTATAGGTGATAGGCCACTATTCGACTTTTATGAAATGAACTTGAACAAAGTTTTATTTTTCTTTCACCTGGTACGATTGGGGAAAGTCCTGGGGGAGCGTACGAAGGATCGGGAATGTTATTCCTAATAATGTAGTTTTGCGTAATAAATAATACATGTGACAAGTTATATCACCGCCTATGCGCCAGGCAAGTACTTCTCCCATGTTTCTGAAGTTGACCATTTGCTCGCCACTATCTCCACTCGGCGTCACCGTTCTATGCTGCTACTACTACTGAAATGTCAAGCGGCTGGTTAGAGAAGCTGTAGTCTGATCCTGATGTTAGATCAGCACTCACCGTCATTGTGTGCGCCCGACAATTCATCCATTGTTAGTCTCGGAGAATAGCGACCACTATCTCGACATGTGTCGCAAGCCTTTCCTTACTACTGATTACTTCTGGCTCCTACACATCTTATGACGAGATTGTCGACTTGTTTACCGTGTTATGACACCTCACAATATTATGTTTATGCTAAGAGGACATGCTTCAGAAGCAAGGAAGTTGCAGTGTATCCAACACCTGAAACCTTTGGCCCTGGCCTTCGTTGGGATCCTTTCGTGTTTGTACTTTCTTTCCCAGGACAAGTAATACCTACAATTTTGCTGTATTTTATATTATAAAAATTTTGTGAAAAAAAAAGATCAAACCCGTTATCATCTCCACTCAACATAATGCACTGGAAAGTAAATTACTACTGCTGCTGACAAATCTTTTGAGGGCCGCTGTGGCCGAGGGGAGCCGACACCCCCGTAGCTCAGTTAGTTGAGCGACCGACTTACGTACGAGAGGTTCTGGGTTGGTGTAAAATTGTAAAATTTGTGTTTGTCCGTTCGAGTCATTTCAATTGTAAGAGTCAACAGAACTATTTAATAATACAGATATAAAGGGGGGGGGATGTTTGGCTCGTTGGCGATGTTGAGACCTTGCCAAAGATCCTAACATTTTTTTAGTAAAAATTAGAAAAAAAGTTTATAAAAAATAATTTAAAAAATGGGGTCAGACCTCTTGCCTCCCACCCAGGCGAGCCGGGTTCGATTCCCGGCGGGGTCGTCCGAGGATTTTTCCATGTATGGGAACCATGCCTGACGATGCCGCTGGTCGGCGGGTTTTCTCGGAGATCTTTCGTTTTCCCCCGCCTATTCATTCCGGCGCTGCTCCGTACATCATGTCACTCCCACCAGCGTTGAAGACCTCGATGTTAAGCGCTGACCAAAATTTCTTCACTCGCTCGCTTCACCAATCTTTTGACCGAGCGAGGTGGCACAACGTTAACACGTTGGACTCGCATTCGGGAGGACACGGCTTCGATCCCCGGCCCCGGCCATCCTGAGTTCTGTTTTCCGTGGTTTCCCGAAATCGCTCCAGGCGAATGCCTAGTTCCTTAACAATGACCATGGCCGACTCCTCTCCCAGCTCTTGTCATTGTACCAAATTGTGTAACCGTCTATAATGACCTCGCTGTTGACGAGACGTAATAGCCCAATTGCCTTACCCTACCACTCTTAAGACAAAAACACTTTCCACGGGTTGCGTAGAAGCCCCTACTAATTCTGCTTTAAGAGGCTGGGAGTGGAATGCATACATTTTGGCCAGAACTTAGCTTCGAGATGGTACTGGTTTACATTATATATTTAATTTTAAAATTATGACGTAGTTCGTAGAAATTAATTTTTGAACACTTTTCAAGTTATGATGTGTATTTATATTTGGATTATGCTACACAGTACAAACAACTTCCAACGTAATGGTTTTGCGATATCTACTCCTTTTCAAGGATTTAAAAAATAAAACTTACTAAAATACCTTAAATAGGACGCGTGACCTTAGCAACGAGATATTCACCGCTTGTAAAGAGTGATACAAGGTGAGTATGCAACATCACCGGAATGAAGTTGCTGAGGAAACGGGAGATCCTCGAGAAAATCCGCCGAACATTGGCATCGTCCGGCACAATTCCCTATTGCGATTAGGGTTACCAGACGTCTGGAAAAAGTACATGTCCTCATTTTTATAGATTTTTTTAGCGTCCGGCTGGAATATTCTTGATGCTCAAAAATGTCTGGCTTTTTAATAGGATGAGACATTGCATGCATGAAAGAGTCACAGTGTTGACTTAATCTTCATAAAGCTGCTGTCACACACACACTATGAATCACACAAGGCAGGTTGTCACGTCACGATGCAATGTGTTGGTGTGTATGTCCGCGCGTTTGCATAATCGAGCCGCCGAATCATTTACCTCATTAGTCTACAATTTAATGACACGTAGCAGTACATTACATTGCGGAAGAGCCACGGCGTTTCGGTGTGTTGCAAGTTGCCGTAAATAAATATAGATGGCAGGAAGAGCTATGAAAGACCAGCTTTAAACACGCAGCACATCCGAAGCTTAGTTGGTTTTGGATTCTGTGTAGACAAATCGGTTTTTCTCCCTCTGAATTAAAATGCTATAGAAAAGGAACTGAATGTTTATGCATTAATGCGGTGCTGATTTACAATAAACTATACTTGTTCATTGTGTCTGAAAGAAAGTACAAGAGAAAATTGTTTTAAATCAATGGATTGTACATCTAGCCTGAATAAGACACTTTTTCAAGACTCGGAAACTACAAAAAAATATTTCATGTGTTAGAACCAAAGCAGAAGCAATTATTCGAAATATCATTGCTCCTTGTGCAAACGACATTGTAGTTGAGAAAATGGGTTATTTTTCATGTTTTGGCTGTCGCTACAGACGCCAACAATCATGGACATATGGAAATATTTCCCGTTCTCCTTTTTAGTGAAATTACCTCTTTTTTTTTCTTTTGCCGTGAATGTCCTCCTTTCTTATTCTCAGTGTCTGGTAACCCTACATGCGATTATTCGAGTTGACCACGACCTATGAAATACTTTCTTCTTGGTGCACGCATGCGCAGTTTAAAATCGTAGGGATCTGTTCAGTTACAACTGTGACTAGAGATGCAGGTGAAGAGCCGGTTCACTTGCTCTGCACCTGCGTTGTGTCGGTGCAAATATAGGTGCTGTACGGTAACTTGATATATGTATTCTGTAAACCCTGCTTCTAGCTGGATCTGTTTTCACACCAACCACGCATACTTCCGGCTGTCCCGCTGAACGTCGTACATTCTCGTCGATTGTTCATTCGCAGCCACCTACTACATTTCCTCCAAAAATTACGACGTTAATTGTAATAATTGCTGACTGTAAATATAAATTGTATTAAAATCCTGAAAGTTAAGAGGGCGTAGTACACAATTCAACGCTAAAAGCATTTATCTATAACCGCAGGTTTCTTGAAGCCAATTTGTGGAAATTAAACAATAGCAATCCTAGACAATAGTTTCAGCCAACGTTTTAAACAAAATTGGTTCCAGTGTTACGAATTTCTGAGGCACAATCTCTGACGCCGGAACCTCGTGCATTTAACTGCGGCGCAAGAGATCACGCGTAACGAATTAGTAATTCTGGATAAATATTTACTCATAAAGTTGGCAAATACCATTACCTAGGATTGTCATTGAGTATTTTATCCTTATTGGCTTCGAAAAATGCGTAGGAATCAATTGATGTTATCAACGTTTATTTGTCTACCACGCACTCTTAACATATGCACACCATTCCATTGAACGAATTTCAATATTTCAGCCATTTTACCTGCTAAACAGAGGAAATATATGTACAACTTTATTGTCATCGTTCCTCCGACTATCGTATCGCAGACGAGTTTGTTAACTTACTTTTAAAATAAGTATTACGAACTACTTTAAAGCTTGTGGATGCGTAGTAATAAAAAATAATTAACATATTTTTTTCTCACCACGTTGGTTTTTTATTTGCATACACTGCAGTACGGCAATGATTTAAGTATTCTAAGTAACTTTTTAAATAGTTCGTTTCTAAGTGTATCAACTTAACGTGTAACACCTATGGCAAGGTAGTGATATTGCAGGAGCGTCCTTACATCTAAGTGACTCAAGCAAGCTACTGATTGATGTACAGTACACTAGGAGCGACAGCTGGGCGTGTTCTAGTTTGAGAAGACACACTGAGGGTGGAAACCAAGGTAGACATTGACCAGAGGGGAGTATCTGTAACTGTAGAAGAGAAGAAAGGACAGAAAATAAGAAAACACGCTTCGCTTTTAGCCGTTCGTCTCACAAAAAAAGCTACTGAAGGGTTTTAATACATATGTGTGTTCACAACGGACGCATTAAGGTTACTATTGGTAAATAATATGTTTAATATAAGAATATGTATTATAAATAAATGGCGCTCTACAATATTTCGCTGAAATGCCAATTTTTTTTAAAATAGCATTGATATTCCAGAATGAAAACTTAAAGACTATAGTAACAGAGCTGTAGCTTTAATAAACAAATCATATTGAAATTGTGCTAGTTTATTAACTAGGGACTCGCAGAGAAATGGTGCGAAGAGCGTGGCTCGTGCTAAGTCCGTGAAGGAGGGGCAGTTGATCAGCTACAATTGTCTCCGGCCAAAGATGAGACAGCGAAGTGATAAAAAGAGGCGTGGGTAAGTGCATAGTGTTTACTCTCGGTGGCTCTGCGGACTCCCACCTAGTGACGCACACTAGCTGCACAAACATTTCACCTGACGCGCACCAGCCGCGCAAACATTTCACCGTCGACGCGGGGCGAGGCCGGGAATTAACGAGGCCGGGGCGGGCCACTGCCTCTGTTTGCCGACCCAACCCCTCCTGCAGGCTTCTTTTGTGCAACTCGCGTTCCTTCACGCTTCACTCCCGAAGCTGACGTGTGTAAAAAAAAAAAGTAAATAAACCGGCGTGGGAGGAAATGTATCGTTTGGTTCAGCTCAGTTGTCTTAAGAACCCTATACAGCAGGCTTCAGACGCCGCGCCTGAGGTACATAAACAGGCAGGCGGTAAGGTCTAGACTGACTTGTGTGTCAACAACCGTATCGCCTTTATACTCTGTGCGCGAAAACGATGTGCAGTGATTTGGTCGTTGGCGATTTCCTGTGGTACTTTTAGCGGTGACCCTACTTATTTATTTACACAAAGTGCGAAGTTAAGAGCGCGGTTCACCTCAGTTTTCAACGTATATTTTTTTATATTTGTACCAGATATTTCTTGTCTTATTTTAAACATAAATTGTGATTCAATCTTCCTCTTAGGAAATTTTTTTATCCCTCATAGTTTTTGCGTAATGAGTCGTAAACGTAGAAATTTGCGCATAACTGTTTTATGGACGTCATTAAAAACAACTGACATACCAAACCGAAAAAAATCACAGTGTATAAAAATGTTGTAGGCTATGATATGACACATATAAATCAAAAATAAATTTTTTGTATTTAATAAAATATGCTGAATTTTAAAATAAAAATTTAAAAATGTAAACATTTTTTTAAAAACAATATATATATATATATATATATATATATATATATGTCAAATCGTAGCCTACAACATTGTTATACACAGTGCATTTTTTCAGTTTGTTATGTCGGTTGGTTTTAGTGGCGTACATAAAATCAAAAAGTGCAAATTTTGACGTTTAAGACTCTACGCAAAAAAGTATAAGAGATAAAAAAAATTTCCTAAGAGGAAGATTTAGTCACCATTAATGTTTAAAATAAGAAAATAAATATGTCTTTCAAATATAAAAATAAATAAAATACGTTGAAATCTGAGGTGAACCGCGCCCTTTAGTCCAGCGCGTGCTTCTCTATTTTTGTTTTACGATTCCGGTTGGTCTTTTTGAAAATTAGAGCAGTTTGAAAATAGTTTTTTTAAAGTAATTTTGAGGTGCTGCTAAACTATGTTTCTAAGCATGATATCTAGAAACCATAAATAGAGAAGCATAGTTTTAAAATTATTTTCTTTTCGTAGATGAAGATATTGAACACGTGTATAGTAGTATTTAAAAACAATTTTCTCCTAACACACTGCAACAATGTTAAAGCGGTAGTTGTATAGAGCTCTTAAGGGCATTGGTGCACGGCTATATTTAATTTATAGTATGTCTCCGTTACAAAGATTCCTGAAGGCGTATCAACATTTTTGACATTTCATGCATCTTATTGTAAGAGTATTAATTACTTCCATATTATCTGAAATTTGTGTGAATATAAGAAATAACACAGTATTTCTTGTCTTCCAACAAGTGTCATATAATATGGAATTAGTTTATTATGTAAAAATGTAAATAAGTGCAGTAGACTAACGTTTAGAGCATGAAATGTCATAAGTGTTGATATCCCGTCACGAATCCGTGTAGCGGGAAAATACTATAAATTAAAGATGATTGTGCACCATTGCCCGTAAGGCCACAGGTTCCTATTTATACTGTGTTTCCGAGTTCATTTTTTTTAATTCTGAAAGGAAAAAATGTCGCAAAACCGTTAGATAAAAATGTTGGAAATTGTTTGTACTATGCAGCCTAATTTTGTTTCAAAACATACGTTTTTGTATTTTTGGCAAATTATCGACTTATTTATGTTTAATAATTAGCAAAAACTTAAAAATACTTATGTTTTGAACAGAAAATAGGCTACACAGTATAAACAATTTCCAACATTTCTATGTAACGGTTTTTCGGCATCCACTCCCTTTCAGGATTTAGAAAAATTAAACTTACCATAATATCATAAATATGGACCTGTGTCCATAACAGCTGGTCGATTGAGGTTAGGCGAGAATGAATCGGAATAGAGCGTGTAAAATTCTGCGGAGGAAGGTAATACAAAGTTAGCTGAAAATGGTTTTTCATTTGTCCATACAGTAAATATAGTGAAAGTGACATTAATCTGAAAATCGGATCCAAGTCGAACAGCAAAAATTCAATACCAGGCGTGTCAAAAAACAACTTTATAAATGAAACGAGTAGGTAGGAACTCAGATTCAATATACAAAATGCATGTCATATTGAGAGTGTCACTTTTCAATTTAGTTAGTTTTATAAATTACTAGTATTTCACTCTCCTCTACAACTACTGTGTAGATATGTTGGGCGTGTCTGGTATTGAAATATCCCCCCTCCTCTTTCGTTGATATGCGTGTTTAAAATTACAAGTACGAACAAAGGAGCTCATAAAGTTGCTATGAAGTAGGGACAGGATACAGTGTTCGTGTAAGGACCACTTACTTCCTTCGGGAAATAGATGCCTTGGTTATTCAGTGAAGTGTTTATTTAAGACATTACGAACATTGCAAGTATTCTGAAACTAAACAAAAGTATAATGCTGTTAAGTGGTGTGTCTAGCACACACCAATTATATGTGGACAAACAAGTACAAAATTTCGCGAATTTGAAATGATTTCATCATATTTCCAATGTATAGATAAGACCAAAATTAATCTCGACAGATGGGAGATCATATTGTATGCACTAAATAGCAAGCCTCCTATTATCTCTGCTGACGTAAATACCAAATCTGAGATATGGCACTCAAGCCCAACAGATGAAGCAGCAGAAGGAATTAACTGTTTTTCTCGTTAATGATTTAAGAGTTTAAAATGTTGAAAGATAACTTGCTACACATTATTCCCTGATGCACGAGTCGGAGTTTAACATCGATCTAACGTTGACTAACAAAGCAGCTGATGGAAGAGTAACTAACTGGACCATTGCACAACACAGGTAGTGTGATCATAGGTTATAAATTAATAGTCACATACGACGCACAAAATAGTGGCCTCAGGAGTGGATAACGCAAAGAGGTATATCCACAAATATGCCAATTGGACATTCTATGACCGAAACTTTCTCGTTACCCTTGCCAAGAAATACATACAAGCTGATCGTACTAACCCAGAGGCAATGATATAAGTGGCAATTAAAGAAATTTACTGTGCAACTCTGAAGCCCAAGAAGCCTTGTGCACCACGTATGCCTTAGTGTATCGAGGACCTTAAGATGATGCAAAAAAATGAAGTATGAAAATTTCTATGTTAACTTCAAACGGCAAGAGAAGCAGCCAGAAAAATCAAGGCAGTGGTGTACAAAACCGCAAAACAAGTTTACTTTTAAAATGTTAAGTTTAAATAATCGGCGGGTATTGGCGGAGTGCGTTTTCAGCTTCGGAAACGAGGATCATAGCATAAGAACGAACCGCCACCATGTTTAAAGGTGTCGGAAGGGCAGGCCAGTGTCATACAAGAGAGTACTTTGCTTCTGCTCTGTGGGTTACTTTCGGATGGCTCGGAGAATGGAGGAAACTAAAGTCATAACATTGAAAGGAGTATGATGCAACTGTCAAGATATGTCTGAGGCAGATTTCACACTGGAGGATCTACAAGCTACGGTTTACAGCTCGAGAAACAAGAAAGCTCTATGAGTGTATGGGACTACCACAGAAGTAATAAATTTAAACTTCTGTAGAATGTCAATTCTGCTTGAAACCGTGATTGGCCAACTGAAAGCTGGAGAAAAATCCGTAGGAAATTGTACCATACAGGTCTCGTGCACTTATTCCAGTAGTAGGGAAGGTTTACAAGAGATCATTTACAATAGGCTTATCCCACCTTTAACAGCTAAAGGCAGCGTGTGTCCAAAACAGTACGGCGTTTACAAGTGCAAATGAACATACAAAGATTTGACTGATGTAATTTCAAGCACAAAAGACAGCGAGAAGTACTGTGGTGCACTTTGACTTTGCTGTGGATTTAACCTTCAACAATGCTTGGTGTCTGGAATTATAGGGAATGAAACCCAACGATATATACTTAGTCATACAATACTTCTTAGGAAAAAGTGTATGATTGTACAAGGCCAACAGAATACAAAGAGCGAAAAATTTTAATAAAGGGTTGCCCTAAAGGACCGATACTTGGTCCTATCTTTTAGAATATATTTATGACAGGCTGTTAGAAATGGGAT
Organism: Medauroidea extradentata; assembly: GCA_003012365.1. NCBI lineage: Eukaryota > Metazoa > Arthropoda > Insecta > Phasmatodea > Phasmatidae > Medauroidea > Medauroidea extradentata. The sequence goes on from PNEQ01110285.1 coordinate 19,921, forward strand.
TCCCAGATGGACTGAACATCTAGCTAACCTGACGATGGACTGATAATCATCACAGGAAATTCTACAAGAGCCTGTAAGAAACTATATTTTAAGGTGGAGTGACTTATAATATCTATCCAGAAGATGTATTTACACTAATTACAGGAAATTCATCAAAAGCTTGTTAGAAACGAGATTCCCAGACGTAGTGGACATATACAGCTGACGATGGATTTGTAATCATCGGGGAAATTCTCAACAGTTCTAGAGGACAACGAAACAGCGGCGATAAGCTAGAGAAATGGACCAATACCGTGATACTCTAGTTTTGGGTAGCCAAAACCAAAGCAATAATGTGTAAGAAGAACCTCAAACAGGCATAAACAATCTGCTTCCAAGCCCAAACCGATTAATCCATACAACATTCCAAATACCTAGGTGCGATACTGGTTGACAAACTGAACTGTCACCATCATACGGAATATAAATGTAAGATGGCAGTTGTATTCATGCACATGCGCAAAGCAATAAGCAACACCGAGTGTTGTTAGAACAATGAAAACTTTCTACTAAACAATTTTTGAGTCTGTAATGACCAGTGGAGCAGCGAAACTGTCACTTAAAGTAGGTTTATTTTTCACATTAAGGTTGCAGCCATGGTAAACGTATTTTGCCCGCTAAAGATCTAGAGACACCGAACTGCCACGATTATCTAAGCATGTGAAGTCAGGCTCGTCCTAGGCTCCAGGAGCAAATCACTGACCTGGCGACATTCAGAGGCGTTGATGAGGTTTTATGGCGTAATATGATAGATGAGATACGGAAATCTGAGAAGACCTTAAAATTGAAATTCCCGCAAACGTTAATTAATTTCTCTTTATTGATCACTACTACTGAAACTCTTCCTTGAGGACTGTGAAACAATAGCAGAACTGTATGTAAACACTCAGAGACTCCCGCGCTACCTTGTCACATGTACAACTGGCCACTCACTGGAGCAGCAGTCAATGAACAATTGCTTTCGAATTACAACCATGCTATCCCCATAGAGAAAGCGTTGGTGAGCAGTTGGTTGTCATTCGATTAAGGTCTATAGATACTGCCCTTAGGGTTGTATTTATAAAACGACTTTCGAATGACAACCAACTGCTATCCCCATAGAGAAAGCATTGGTGAGCAGTTGGTTGTCATTCGAAAGAGGTCTATAGATACGGCCCATAGTGTACAAAGATCTGTAGAGTCCAGCCGACTGGTTGTTGAATCCGCGAAATTTCCGGGTCTGTAAGTACGCATTTACGACTTTTTACTTCTTGCATAAAGACGTTCATATCAGAAAACGACAGAAAAAAACAGTCAATTTTCGCCATTTTCAGCTATGAGAAAATCTGTTTTAAAAATTAGTGGAAGTCATTAAATAAGTTTACACACGTGTAACTTTCTTTGAATGATATTCCTAAGTAGATATCACCCATGCAGGTCGAGCAGTTTTCGAAATAATTTCCATTCGCTGAAGCTCTAAATACTCTCGGCGCGGCGTTCAGGGCAGGTGGCCACCAAAAGACAATGCTCTCCTGCTTCAATTTTTTTTGCGGAAATTATTTTGTTAGCTTTGACGAGAAAAAATACCAAAAATCGATTTGGCAGTTTTGTTTTAAATGGTTGAATGTTGACTTATTTCTTCAAGACGGGCAACTGTGATTATACTTAATTAACATAATTAAGTATAATCACAGTTTTGGTTAATTGACTATTTATTCGAAAATGTATTATTTCTCCTCTTAGAAAAATGAGATATCACTGCAGAAATTATTATAAACTAAAGGGCCAAACATATTTGTGTTATATGCTCTCGTTTAACCTTAAATAAAATGTAAATAACAATACAAACCGGGTAGGATAAGAGGGCTTTACGTCTCGCCGACAACGATCTCATTATAGACGGTGACACAACTTGGTACAATGACAGCAGCTGGGAGAGAAGTCAGCCATGACGGAACCATCCCAGCATTCATCTGGAGCGATTTCGGGAACCCATGGAAAACCGAAATCAGGATGGCCGTATCTGGGAATCGAACCCGGGTCCTCACGAATGCGAGCCTAACGTGTTACCGTTGTGCCACCGCGCTGAGAGGTAGAATCAGAGGAAAGTCTTCGCCGGTGTCGAATTTCCATCTTTGACACGTGGGAACAGCGTAGCGATAAGAGCCAGTGTCCCACGCTTGACGAGAAGCATATCGCCTCTATTCGCAGCGTGCCATACTGGCGTGCAAGGTTTTCCTTGTAGTCTTTTTCCTACGTGACTGTAAGCAGTGACCACAGAATTTTATTTTGAATAGTATGAAATAAAGACCTACGCATGCCTCTCGCTTTGCACTTTACGAATGCAGGTAATATTTTCGGAGTTAGAGCTGTCTGAAAAACCCCGTTTTTTTGCCATTTTGAGAGTTCTGAAAATCATGTTTCTAACAAGCGTGCTGAATTTTTGAAAACATATAAGCATAGTTCAAGTGTTTGTTCTTTTCGTAGATAAACATAATATGAATAAGTTAAGTGGTTTCGCGTAAAAAAGAATACGTTTGACAAGCTGCAACGCCGTCCATGCGCCAGTCGAGGACTCCTCTTAACAAAACAGCGAATGAATCTGTGTCAAATGCTTTCTTTTCTCGGTTTTTGTTGTTCAATAGTGGTGACGTGGCGAGGGTGACCTCTCCGGCACGCGGAAACCTCTGCAGTGCGAGCGAGAGCCTCCAAACCTGGTCAAGAGGAGGGGTAAGTCAGATGTTTGCGCGCACCAAGAGTGCAAACAGCGGTAGGAGGCTTGTGTCGCGACGAGGAGTGGCGCGTGGGCTCGGTAGCCGCTCCCATACACGACGTCTGATTGGCCCGATCTTCCCGGGACACTTCCTCCCTTATAGGGTCGCCGCACAGAGCGCCTCACACTACAGAACAACCAGCATATCGCAATGCCGCAGTGCAAAATGCGTAATTACTAGGGTAGGAATAATTCGCGAGTTCAATGTCCTGCATGCTGGAATCCAATGTCCTATGCATACTCAAGCCCCGTCTATTCGTTCATTGTCTGCTGTCTGAATGAGTAGCAGGAAATAGACAAATAGTAGGACTTCGGTATACACAGGATAATGGAGTCTAGCGCGTTGGTCGTTGAACTCGCGAAATATTCCTAGCTCTAGTATTTACCAAACTGTTTTGAAATTACTTAAGAGCACCACACAACACTCGCTTTAAATGCATTGAAGTGTAATTGTAAATACGTTTTCTTTGCAAAACTATTTCATATGCGCCAACTGTGTCAGTGTACGAAAGTAAAATGCACTTCAAACGGCGACGGAAAGGTAGTTTCAAAGTTTCACGTTAATTAGAAAAATGACTTGGTTGCTCCCCAAAATGGGGAAAGGAAAAAAAAAAATTCCAGCTTGTTATATCTGAAAAACTTCTCACCGGATTCTTGTGAAACTACTCTAGAAACGTGAAATGGACTTTACTCAACTCTTTCCGACAGTAAAAAGATGGGGTCACCTCTGAAAGTGTCAGTCGGGCGAGTGATCTACGATACTACTGCACGGTGTTTGAGTGTCTTGCGGTAGAGGCGATACCGCACCAGATGAGCCGGTCAACATCGCCCTTGGCGCCGTACCTCACTCACACTAACAACTGCAATTAGGCGGGCGCCTTAATGTCTCAAAGAAATTACATTACAGGTTTGACCTATCAGTAGAGATGATGGTTTATCGCGGGAAAATTTGACTATTTGCTAGGCTTCAACGTACGTTCAGCTTATCAAAAGATTACTGGCTTTTCCTTGTACGTGGAGCTACTGCCCTATTTGACTGAGCCAATAAGAAACCGCTATTTTAATATTTGATGCACGTTATTGGTCTATAGACAGCTACGTTGTGTCAGTGTTTTCAAGGCTATGTTGGCACAAAACATTTTCGCGATATACCATCATCTCTACCTATCAGTAGAGTGAAACGATATTTCGAATCAAAATTATTTTATAGCGTCTTCAAAATATCAAAGGGAATAATCACATTGAATTGGATGCTATAAATGCCTACCTCAAGTAATTAGTAGTATTCATGTTAATTGCAATACTTTCATATTTCTAATTGCGGTAAAATATTTTGTAGGGTGCTTAAATAAAAAAAATAATGTGTATATTTTTAATAAGTTACACGTTATGCGGTAGACAGATACAATGTGCAATGTATCAACACTTTACGATCACATAGCATGCAGCAGCCGCCTTAAACACTGAGTTTCAGGGCGCCGTCTACCCGTGTGTTAGAGGCTCTTAAGTGACGGAGCTATAAGGGCGACATTTAAGCGCGCACCAAATGCCGCATCGCCTAAACGAACCAAACGCTGGACTAGCGTGTATGATTCCCGCCTATCCATTTTACTGTATGACTAAGTCGTTACCATATAATTTTACTGGCGGAAAGTCTTTAGTAAATTCAGTGCACGCCTCAATCTCAGTTTCTCACACATCCGGTACATTTTCAAGTATAACGGTCTGAAAAGGTAATTTTTACTTATGTTGGAGGGCTTGAAAACTGTGTTTTTTATGTTCACGGTGTTTCGACAAAACATTCCGACCTTTTCTGAAGTGAGTTTCCGTTTTGTACTTTGGTACAATGGGAGCATGTGGAATAGTTTCTTGAAAAAAAAAACTGTTTACGAGTACACTGCAGCTCATTTTAAGCGTGTGGTATATGATGACGCCCATAAGGAGGGAATTCACAAAATTGTTGATAGTTTTAAATTTTTTGTCTATAACTGCGCAATATGGTTTACGTCGTATTTTTATTGGAATTAAAATGTGTTTAGCTTGCATATTTTTTGTACAGACACATGTCAATCACCTCGCTATGTATGTGCAAAGTAACAGATGGTTGGTAGATGTGGCAACATTGCCCTGGCCGGGCGTCCACGAGGAGGGTCGCCGTCGGCGTGGGCGGAGCGGTCAAGGCGACAGAAGGTCGACATTCCTGTCGGCGTCAACAAGGCGAGAGCCCTTGGCGGCGTGACGATCAGCGATCGTGCACCTTCCCAGCTCCCCCTCTTCCACCCTTCCTAGTGACTTCCACTAGGTCGCGGGGCCAGCACGTCAACCGCCCATGCCACACGCCTACCTTATTGATTACCGTTCATTAGCGTCCCGCCGCCTGGCGCCCCGCGGCTGCCGTCACCGCCATCTTGTTGTGCAACCATGTCGTCTATTAGGACGTGACCTCTTCGGCTGGCTGTAGCACTTCCTCTGCCAGGGCAGCAGGTGCTGCTCAGTTAAACATTTTTCTACTTCTATAAAAAATGTTCTTTGGCAACTGGTTGCCAACAAATATTACTTGTAAGTTTACAAAAATATTGTAAGCTTTACAGGAAATGCTTGGAAATATACAAATATTTCTGTATACTGTATTTACAAACATTTTTGTTTATTTACAAATAAGAATTGTACATTTGCAAATACGTTATTGTGCATTTCACAATTTTTTTTTTTGCAAACTGTTTCCAAGATAATTTTTGGTAACAGTAAAAAATATTTTGAAAACTGTGACAGGCCGTCGTTGGTTCTTTTTTTTTTTCACGTCAAACACTCTGCTCATCAAAAATTAGTATATCCCACGAGTCCCCTCAGGTATTTGGCATATTTAAACCAATTTAATGGCCTGAGATATTCTTGCTGTAGTGTCTGGACTGATAAATGTTATCTGATAAAAATACGATTCTTTTACTGTGTGCAGCGGGAAAGTCATTGGAAAATGTCATGAACGAAGAAGACTCTATAGGAGTTAGTTGGACCTGGCGCATGAGCTGCGCTGAAACGCGAGAATTGTTTTTCATGTGTAACATTATCAAACGTGTTTCCAATGCGTTTATCTACGAAACGAGACACATTTAAAACTGTCACTATGATTTTAAAAATACCGTCCGCTTTTAAAAAGCACGGTTGCCAGCTTCTCAAATGCGGCAAAAATTCACTGAGAACATTTTTTCTCCGTCAATTTACGGAATTCCCGGTAAAAATTTCTTCGGATACCTCTGTGAATTCACAGCGACTTATTTCCTAATCCAATAGAAGTTTCTGTTAATTTACGGAAGGTAACAAGCTCCACTTATGGAAACACATATTTATGAGACTATTAGGGTGCAGGCACAACAATGTGTATCGTTATTCTTTAGATTCTTCTCGCAGTTTTGCATACGTTTAATTAATGAAAAGAAATTATGTATAACTGTGTTACAAAATAATATTTCCGTTAATTAAACAGACATTTCCGTAAAATTATCCGGAAATTCAGCGACATTTTTAACAGTGTTACTTCTTGACATTGCTGTAGCTGGAAAACTACCAGCAGTAATCGTAAAAAATATATATATATATCTGCGGTGGTCTGTAAGACATACTATCCACAAATAAAATAATAGTCACCTGTAAGCGTTCAATTGAAAAATACTTTCTACGAAAACACTGCACGTTAGTTTAATCCTCTGCGCTTAAGAGTCAAAGCGGTATTTGAGAGGTATGGAAAGATGCGATGTCCAGCGAACGACTGGAGTACTCAAATGTCCATAAAATCTTAAGGCCTCGCTCTTTGGTTTTGAAGTAGTTTCGAAAATGTTTTTTTTTAACGCTAATTGATACATTTATAAAAAATTCATCTAACAGTTTGAACACTTTATCATCGTTTGTAGCTGAATTTTTTTTGTTACAATGCACCAAACGTATTTTTAGATTTTGCCCGTGAAATATCACATATTTTGTTGTCGAAATAAGCCAAAATGAAGGAAAATATTTTTTTGCTAGAAAACGGTACATTATTTTGAAAAAACGCTCTAACAAAATTGTGTATCGTATGACTGTATACAGTCCCAATTTTTTTCAAAGCATTTGGTTAAAAAATATTTGTGTTATTTGCAATTGTTTGAAATAAATGAATGATCATGTCCTTATCTACTCATCATATTTCCATGTGATTATTTTGCAGAGTAGGTATTTTAGTAGCGGGCATCTTTTTGATACAGTAGCCTGCTATACGGTAATGTGCTTTACATTCGAGTAAAAATTGAAAACTGTTTTTAGGAATATGATGGCTTGATACCACAAAACCTACACAAATCGAAAGTTGTAATTTCTTAACATTTTAATATGGTATTTTTTTAGGTCTCTATAATAACTGAATTTCGAAAATATTCGTTTTGATTTGAAAATATGTTTTCTATTCGAAAACTCATCGCGCAGAGATTTTCTGATGGTAAAATAATTTTCAAATCAAACCCGAGTATTTCCGAAATTTGGTTACTATAGAGACGTATTTAATTCTATTAAAAATTATAAAATTTTCGCTTTCAGTTTGTATGGATTTTGAGGTTTCAAGCCCTTATGTTTGTAAAAACTGGTTCTCAATTTTTTTACTCGAAAGCAAAACATATTACCTTATAATGCTCTATAAATAGAGGCCCGCTAATTAAATACAAGCTCGACAAAAAAATTCCATCGAGTTATGATTAGTGGTTTAAATTTTCATGGATGATTGAGTATTCGAGTCTTTCGCACGTAGTCTTACTTTTCCATACCTCTTAATGATGTTCACGTGGAAATATTAATAATTTTATATTTGCACGACGTACAAGTTCGTTTTATAGACGTTACTTTTGACTACATTTTGCACTTGTAAAATGTTCTAAGCTATACAAGTTTACCGATAACGTCATGACAATGTCAGAACTTGAAAGTTACGGGAAGATAGAATTAAGGAAAAACCATGTTACTTACTCAAATGAAATAATTTACACTGAAATTAAATATAATGGCCAATATGCTAAAATATTTAAAAACACACAACAAAATAATTTTGTCTTTTTTAATTACCATAAATGGAGTAAATTGTCAACAAAGGAATTTGATTGTGTGTTTTTAAATCTTTGAGCACATGGCTCATTATATTTAATTTCAGTGTAAATCATTCCATTCGAGTTAGTCACTAGGTTTTTGTTATTCGTTTGTTCCGTAACTTGCAAATGTTGACTTTGTCATGTTGTTATGGGAAGACTATGGGGGCTAAAAATTTTTAGAAGTGGAAAATGTAGTCACAAGTAGCGTCTCTAAAATGAACACTATGCCGTGCAGACAAACGATTACGCACTTTTGTCACGTAAACGTCGTAAACGCTGGTATTGCTGTCGACTTATACCCTTCTGCATTTTCGTGCCTAAAAAACTCCAAGTAACCTATAACATCTGGAATAAATACACAAACAAGATCGGCAGGAGACTCTGAAGAGTTCGACCAGTGATATGCCTTGCAAAATGATGAAGATTAAGATGATCCATGAGGAAAGTCTCAGGTAAAGACGCGAGAGGTTACTTTAGCCAGAGACATTTTTAAATGGCGGAGGGCAGGATTTATAAGAACACCGGCAGAAAGCATTGTATAAATGAAGACAAGACTGAAGAAGGCGAAGAAAATCAAAAGTGTGCTGTGTGCCGCATTATTTTTGCAAGTAAGGGTGCAGCGCGGGTGGATGGAGGGAGTGAGATATTTTGGTCAGGGCTTAAGGGGCTTCTGTACTGCTTGTCAAAACTTGTAAAACAGGTACCTCTTCTCAATCATTTTGAAAACAAACTATTTAAGATACAGAAATTCACATTATTACCTTACGAGAAAAAAGATTATCTGTTGTACCTACTGATTTGATTTTCACATGTCGCAATGTCAAATATCTTTAAAAAATGTTTCAATATAAGATATTTGGCGTCTCCTTTCTTGTTTCCTTAACTGAAACGGTTAATTCTTACATCACTAGCACTAAAGAGCAAATTTTTCTGAATGAAATGGTACCATAAAAGTCAATGGTCACAGCATTGAATTTCCGTGTAATGGTTTGTGAAAATTGCGTATTTTTGCGCGACCAGTGTCTGCTTCGTGCTGCCTGCAAGGAGCGACGGTTAAAACACGTCGAGCGCGCGGATGAGGCCGTATGTGGAGGGGATGGCAGGTGCGTGAAGCCACCGGAGGGGAATTATTTATCTGTCCTCTGCCGGGCGCCGCGTAGCTGAGACTGTTGTCTTGGGACTGGAGATAGCGATAACCGAATGTCATGCAGAGTGCCCCAGCATGATTGGAACTCTTATGCTCACCTCGCCACGCAGCATTTACTCCGGGGAAGCCAGCAAGCCTAACTAGCATACGCGAATAATCTTTGAAACTAAACTCGTCATTAATCGCAGTCGTGAACTGTTTTGTGCATAGTTATGCAAGTTAATTTTTGTAACTTAAATTATGTCACTGTTTAATTTTTTTTTTTTTTGTTAGTGATGTGTTACTGTTAGTAAAGTGTAGCGTAAATACAGTACGCGACAAATGTTTTGGTTTTAGAAGATATGTGGATGGTGCCAGTGGACGAAAGGAAGAAGGTATTCTAAATTTTATTTGTGTAACCTATTTGAGTTATGTGGAACGTTATTACTTTGGTGGCAGGTTGAACATAGAGAGTACTTCAACCGCAACTGCTGCGCGCGTCTGAATCAACGCCAGTACAAAAACACTGTCGGTTTAGTCACACCACACTTTCTTTTCCAATTCTCCAATTTATACTGGTAAAATAAATATATTTCTATAACTCTTACCGAGATAGGCCCTACTCAAGCATATAAATTCAGTGCAACAGTGTCGCTAGTTAAAATATATTGCAAATTTGTAATATATTTCAGACACGTGATAGTTGCTATTGCATATATCATTACATTAAAGTAAAGAGTAATGCAAATAAAGAAATATTTTGTACATTTATATAGTTACACATGAAATATGCATTTTCGCTAAATCTTCAAAATTTGTGTTAATTATAAAATTGAGAAGTAGGTACATTAATCTATCAAATGTTAAAGTTTTCCACATTTTGTATTTGTACAAAACACTCGAATAATGGACACCATGGTACTCCAGTACATTGTCTCCAAGTTCGGCTAAGAAAATTGTATTACAACAGTATTAAACATTTCACATTCATGATAGTTGCAACTGTAAATGTTATTACAATAAAAAGTTATACAAATATATGCATTTTCAATTATTAAAAAATATTTTGTATAGTTTACAGCGACGTACAAAATACACACATACATTAGCCTATGTAGACAAAATTTGTTAATTTATAAAATTGAAAAGTTGTTTCCTAAATTAATTTTTCACGTAATGAATAGGACAAGCTTGGTTTCTGTCATTCTTACAATAGCACAAACGGCGGTGTTGTGGGCAACAATTTAAGAAATGTAATTTAATAAAAAAAATTATTCAGGACACCAAATTTTCTCTACAGAATGTTTAAGGTTTTGAAAACGATTTAGTATTTTCAAAGAATACGCCGCCTAATTCTTGCCATATTCAATTTATTATAGCTCGTAGCACATGTTAAAGTAATATTTGCAGAAACTGTCGCATATGTTATTTAATACTCATATATTAATACTTTGATATTACCATTGTAACAAGGCATATTCGTCACATAAATAAATTACAATGATTTCCTTAATATTATGTGCGCACAATAACGCTTTAAAACTGAGGTGATGAGAATTTCTATAAGTAAACTGAAAGTTATGATATTAAATAAATATTGCACAACAAACAAGTTCGGCTTCAAATAACTGGTAGGTCAAGAAAAATCTGCCCCAGCATGCAATAACCACAGCACCGTTTCATTGGCAACACTGATTTGCTACTATCTTATAGCAATCCTTTTCTCCTGTTTTCACGTAAGGTGTTTTCTGCAGCAATATTGAGTTCCTTAATTCTGATAAATGTTCGGAATATAACGAAATATCGTTCGTATGACACGTAGTTCCAAATGTTATGTATGACTGCGTCTGTCACTTTCCTAAATATTTGTTGTCC
>PNEQ01110286.1:0-12239 GCA_003012365.1 Medauroidea extradentata
ACTTAAATGTTTTCTCTCTGAGCGGACACCGTTTGAAATACTTAACCTCCAAAATATATATAAACAACAGCACGTGACGGCGAGAAGTATCAGGTCCCGTCACATTCTGCCGCCCCGAACAGGGACATCATAACCTCCAACCTCTAGATAGACATCAACAACACATCGTAGACGATACAAGCACCCCGACCCATTACATTCTGCCGCCCCGAACAGGGACATCTAGACAACAACGTAAACGTAGAGAGGAAGCAGCGCGCACCCGTTACATCTGGCGCCCGAACAGGGACATCTAGATAAATAACACGGCGACGTAGACGTACAACGTAGACAAGCAGAGCAACACCCGTTACACTACCCTTACCTGAGGAGATCCAAGAAGATCGAAACACGAGTACGTCATTCTTATTGTTGGACGGCCTTACGGTTTAGGATACGAATTGGGATTTCCAATTGCTATATTCCCATCGTAGTGGGTGGTGCATCGTGCGGAGCACACACGTCCTAAAGACACACTCTTGAACATAACAGATACCAGCTATTGGTCTCCGACCGATTCTCACCTCTAACGGGGGTGGTTTCCGAAGTTAAAATTCTCGAATACGGACAGGGGATTGGCAATTCGCTGGTCTTCCTGTCTCGTATTGTAATGCCATGTTCGTTTCGACTTCAGAGAGTTACACGTCTCATAGTCTCATCAGGTGTGCAATTGAGCACACTACGATATGTGACTGATCTCAAAATAACAGAGGTACAATGTTTCTTGTTAAACTGTGTTTCTTGGCGGTATGTATTCGAAGGTACAAGAAACTTGACACCTTCGACTACACAATATGATGGTTACATTTAAACAATTTCCCGAAAAAGGGTTCATACTTCCACGCGCCAGTCTTCCGGAAACCTCCACAATTGTTGTACTATTACACTTTACTTGTTAAGATAGAATGTGCTTAACGCAATTAAGAAGATACCCGGGAATTTCGTGGGTTCAAGAAAGAGTTCAGTAACTGTGTCCAAATCACGAAAGTATTTAACGTGTACAGGTGTTTGAAATCTAACGTCTTATGAAATGAATTCGCGAAATTTCCTTCTTAGATTTGTAAGACAGTTAGCTTAGTGATTTTTGTCAATTTTTCGAATAAATCTCCCTCAAATTTTAAATCACAGGAAAAGATTCAGTCTGGCAGATGGAAATGGAAATGTTTTCTCTTCGAACATTGAATAGTTTCTTTTAAAAAAATTGTATTCCTGTGTACATTACAACGCATTTGAAGTGCATGGTAGGCGGCAAACGAATTATAAGTTGCTGAAAGTTAATTCCGAAATAATTCAAGCTGCTGAATGAAAGTGCGTGTCTAAAAGCAACTTATAATCTAAAAAAAAATGGAAACATCACATGTTAGATCTAACGTCTGCATGTACAGGCTGGAATCAAATTAATAGACCAAAAAGGGAGGTGATTCTTCATGGAAAAGTTAATGCCTTGGAAGGTATGAGTTCTTGAAAATGTATTTTAAAAATAATACTTGGTAAAATTACCAAAAACTTTTAGTAATTACATAAAAATTCTGTACGTGATGTTAAGAGTTATTGAAATCTTTGACCTTTAAAAACTGAGCCTTTAGACCTTTCCCTTTCATGAAAATAATAAGGATGGCCACCCTCATATTGCATAAAATTACTTTGCCGTCGCAAAATCCAGCTAAATAAACTAATAAAAACTTACCCAAGATTAGATAAATATCGCAACAAGTTTGGTTCAGCAGCATTTTTATAAAACGTTATTTTTAATTTGGATAAAAACAATGAATTTTGTAAACATCATTACATCCTTTCGTAAATTCTAAATAATTTAAATACGTTTTAGTTTTTTTTTAATTTATGTTTCCCACTGAATGGCAGAAACTAAGTGCTATGAAGAGATGAATTTACGACCATTGCTAGATGTTTCGGGAATCATAGCACTTAGTTTCTGGCATTCAGTGAAATTAATAAATTAAACATTTTTCAAAACGATCGTAATTTTTTCAGGCTGTACCAAAATAATTTTATGCTGTTCATAAAATTAATGAATTTCTCTTCGAAAAAAAATTACGTGTTGTAAAACTGCTACAAAACCAAATTTCTTACCAAATTTACAGACTTAGTAGAGTCTAAGATTTTTCAAGTCAATTGGATTGATTTTGGAAACATGCATCACAGGTTGCATTTTCCAGAGAACACGGCGCATGTACAATACAATAATTCCTTGGCGAAAGTACAACTCTTTGCCTACATGCCAGGCGTCCCATTATTGCCACAACAAGAGTTGTGTGCATATTCATTCCAGGAGCTTGCAATAAGAGGACCCTTCTTGTTTATTACAGCGTACTACTCGATAGACAAAATATCTTCACAAAACCTGACGACAAAGTAATTTTATACAATAAGGGGAACGTTTAAACACTGTAAAAAAATTTCCTAAAATGTTTAGGAAGTTATTATCCCAGACGCAGTATGGGATAGTTACCATACTTCCGTCTTATAAATATGCAAACCTTTACACTTGTTACAATACAAGTCTGGTAATGTCAGTATACATTTGACTGTTTTATAAAGAGTTAGGAGTGCTAAAATGAATGTCTGGGAAACAATTCTGCCGTACCTAATTTCTCAGCGCTCCTATACACACGTGTGGAACATTTACAAACTGTTTTTAGAATGGAGTTGAACAGTCAGTCAGAACGGTTTATTATTAACCAAGATTACATTTTAAAACTCAATATCTTGATTTAAGAATGGTAACTGAATTGATGTTGCAGATATTTTTATTAAGAATATAACGTGATGATGAATTTTTTTTTCAAAAATATTCGAAGTTAAATGACCACAAATCAAGATAGGCTAGTGACAAAACTAAATAGCCTGTAAAGTGAAACAGAACTTTAAACTTAACTTTACTACGACTAACATTTTAGACGTGAATACTGTATGATATAGTTAAAATAAAAAAATTACATTATTCTGTAAATATATACATCTATAAACACAAACAAATATTTTCACTGGTTCATGTTTTATTGTCAATACAAATAAAGTACACAAATATAACTAGCCGAGCAAAGAAAACAACCATTTAAAAAGTACACGCTGAATAAATTGTTTTCATTTTGAACCGGTATCGAATAGGCATAACGTAGCTGTAACGGCGTACATATGTTGAAACAAGGATACCACGACTGAATACTGTCATTTAATAAAGTAAACAGTCGAACATCGCTTTAGAACCGAAGAATAATCGTCAGAGGTCGCATTTTAGCAGGAATAATTTGCCAACACGTAGGAACAATGTCGACACTGAGGAACTACGACTGTTAGCAGTGAATGTTTGTAGATATATTAGACGTTTATGAAAGAGAACAGTTTGATAACGATAAGCCGTGCACTCCAAGGCGTGGCCATGTCACGTATAAATAAGGCGCACGTTGTTTATGTATCTCGCTCTGTTGTTCCGCGAAACTCAGGTAATCAGAGGAAAGTATGTTTGTAGAAAACAAAGTTCACTTGAGGTTCTCTTCCTTCCAAGTTTGCCGTCAAGAATTTTATTAGGGAGTATATGTTCAAATGTTAACTTCTCTATCACTTCCAAACAAAATGTGGTCAACATACAATTCAATAACAGACATTATAATTAGAAGAGATATGCCAAATTCACGTTATTTTCTGACAACTGACTAGACTGCAAGTGACTATAGGCTTGTTCGACTTCTCCCTCTAGCCGATATTGTCGTGACTTGCCGCGGAGAATACTTACACGGTAGAGAGGCCAATCTCTGTAAAGACGTAACACACGCCAATGACAACACATACAAGTTCATGGCCAATTGAATCACATATTATGGTCTGTTATGTATAGGACAGTGAAGTTTAGTCTGCTACCAAGTGATAAAGTGAATTTTGCATGTCTCTAATAATTAGATATGATGGTTAGAGATGATGGTTTATAGCGGTAAAATTTGACTGTTTGCTGGGTTTCAACTCACGTTCAGCTTACAAAAATCTCACTGGCCCTTCCTTGTAGTGTAAGCTGCTATCCTATTTGACTGAACCAATAAGAATCCCGCTATTGTAATATGTGATGCCTGTTATTGGTCTGAAGACAGCTACGTTGTGTCAGACGTACATCATCCAATCATATATGTTGTAATTGACTACAGCGTTTTTAAGAGTATTTTAACACAGTTCCTTCAACATTCTGTTTTCTGGAAGAAACAAACAACCTTGTTGAGTTTACACACCAGATGGTAACTTCTGCAAAACAGACTCTTTAAGGGCATGGGCCCGAGTTTATTCGCATTTAACTAAAATTATTTTTTAAAACATAAATGGGATCCGATATCGTAAAATCGCTACGTAACTTTGTTATGACTGATTTAAACTGTACACTCTAATTTTGTCGAGTCAGAAGACTGCAAAATAGTTGCTAATTAGTTAATTAACAAAATTTCCTTTTAATTGATAAATTAGCTATACTCATCATAGAGTTTGTCTCGAAAAATTACATTGCATAGTAAAACCAATTTGCAGCAATGTTACGAATCAATTTTACGATATCGACTCTCGTATCGATTTTAAAATATAATTCTCTCGAAAGCCGAGAAACTCGGGCCCAAGCACTTAAGGAACTGTCCAGAGTAGTACCAACATCCAAACTGTTTTGCTGTCCCTATTTTAACACAAGTATAGTACCTGCAGCTATACTCTTTCTTCAGTACAGGTTTTCTCAGAGATGTACAGTTTCCCCGCCCTTTCATTCCGGCGCTGCTCCACACTCACCTCATGCCCCCCCCCCCCCCAGCAGCGCTAAAGACCTCGATGTTGAGCGCTGACCCAAATCTCCCACGGCTCTGTTATTCAGCGCTGGTGAGGGGTGACATACTGTGCGTATGGAGCAACGCCGGAATGAAGGGACGAAGGCTACCGAAGATCCCCGAGAATACCCGCCGACCAGCGGCATCAAGCAACACGATTCCAACATGCAGCCAGTGTGCGAATCAATTTGGGGGGAAGGTCAGGGAATTCCCTCTCTCATAATTATTTTTTCCTGGCTCATATCATGAGAATTCTTACCCTGCCAAGGAAAGTGATTTTCCACCCTTAGATTTATCAAATTATTTAAATTTATTACTCTTGATATTATATATTTGTATGTAAATATATTTCAGAAGATAAGACTTCGGATTCGATGAATTTGTGTTTGTAAAATCCTTCAAATTTTCTCTGATAAAGAAATACATTTTCTGCTGGCGATACATGTTGTATTTAGATACGAAAAACGCTTAAATAGCACCATTTTGCATCTTAAAATCCAAACTTTCCCGGGGGAGGACCTCGGACCCCCCCCCCCTGCTTTTTTTCCAGGATATAGGTGTACTATTTTCCTCGCCCTCAGAAAAAAACTTAAATAGCACACTGCATGCAGCGATCCTGGGTCCGATCCCCCACGGGAATTGAATCCGAATCGCCTTGGTGAGAGGCGAGGAGTCTGACCACTCGGCCCCCGCGGCACATCCCTTATAAGATTTAGGTATGTTTAATGTATTTCATGCGGAAAACATTTATTGGTGCCAACTGGAGTTTTTACTGTGTTATCTTGTGTACAAGTATTTATATAATGAGAAGAGATGATGGTTTATCGCGAGAAAACTTGACTGTTTACTATATTTCAACACACGTTCAGCTTACCAGAATATTACTGGCTTTAGTTTGTACTTGGAGTTGTTGCCCTATTTGACTGAACCAATAAGACTTCCGCTATTGTAATATTTGATGCCTATTATTGGTCGGCAGACAGCTACGTTATGTCAGACTTATTGTACATCACCCAATCATACATGCTGAGAGAAACTACTGTGTTGTAAAGGATATGTCAGCACAAAAAAAAAGTTTCTCGATATACCATTGTCTGTAATAATGAGTTACAAACGACTTGTTAACTGGTTCCCAGGATTTCAAGCAAAGTTTCTGAAGTGGCGGTTTTTGAGGTGCTATGTGTCCGAGTGATCAGTGGACAACCAAACATCTCATTATGAGAAAAGAAGTCATAGCTTGTTATTCGTGAGTGTCTCTGGTATTATATTGTGGATGGTGCTTACAAGCTTACAACGAGGATCTCTGTACTGAAGAGGACAGCTAATAATAGCGGAGGTATGCGAACAACAAGCTGTGGTCACGTCTCATAGCAGACTTATAGCTCGTACACAAGGCAGCTCTGTTAGCTCGTGTCTGGCCTGCTTCCAGAGCTAAATACCCGGGAACAGTGGAGAGTTCAGAACTATTTAAAAAGTAAAGTCTGCTTGTGATTGTTTTATTGCCATACCTCGAGGGCTCTCAGTACCAAGTTGGCAGCCGGACAGCTAAAATAGCGCATCCATGTTAGAAATTAGTCGGTTTCAATTGGACGGTGTTGTGTTAAGGTTTCACTACAGCATACCAAAGCGCGTTCGAACTTGAAACAGTCTAACAAAAAATATTTTAATCTTCCAAAGTCAATATTTATAACAACAGGATACAGGACAACTATACTTGCATAAAACAGTCAATTTATCAATTAAATGTTAGTAGCTCTTTCAAGCAATAAGTAGAGCCACGATTTTATGGTGAAAAGACTTTTGCAACATTTGGTTTCGATGCGTCATGTGCACGTCTACAGCTCTGCTACATCGTCTGTGGTTGGATAATTTTACTCTCACTGGCCTTGGCAAATTACAGACGTACAGACTCACAATAATATTATTCTGATTGGTGCAGTCAAATGAGAAACGTGTCTGAACAAAGACACGCTGCCAATAACCATGAAGCAGAGCTACCGATGTGCACGTGAGTCACTGAAACAAAGTGGGGCAAAAATCTTTTCGCGACAAAATCGTGGCCCTGGCAATAAGTGTTCTACATAAATTTTCTTAAATAGTGTGTATATATATATATGTTCATATTTTTGTTAAATGGCAATTTTTAAAATGTCATTTTAGATATGAAATACTATAAAACATAAAACAACCGCCAAAGTTTTTCATGTACGTGTATTCTTCTGGAAACTTTATGGAATACATTTTTCTAGGAAATAATTATCTTTCCAGTTAATACATTGGTAGTATAATTATATTAAAAATGAGTTCGTTTTTAAACTTCACAACCGCTTGGTTAAGAGTATGACAGTGTGTGTGTGATGGAAATCGATGAGGCGCTGCGAGCGACTCTGGCCGGAGTATGTAATGATATCCCTCTACGCCTGTGCTCGCACAGTGTTCCCGCCGTATGTCTTTGCTGTGGTACTTTAAGTAAGAGGTAACCCTGTATAATTTTATTGAACGCGTCACTGTAGCAAAGTACAATGTGATCCCGGTAGATATATCTCGAGAAACAACCGTCTGAAAAGCCGGTTTTAGCATAATTTTAAGAGAGTTAAAATAATGCTTCCAATGTGCGGGGTGTCTTAAAAGTGGAATTCTCAAGTAGTCGAGGTGATTTCTTTTCGTATGTAAGCATTGTGGCTGCATGTTGCTGGCCTCTGAGCAAAAACATTACTCCGAACAAGCTGCACATAGTTTGAGCGACAGCCAGGCGACCGCCTTAAGGCCGCTACCTACCTCGGAGCCCTGGCGCAGAAAAAAAAAAGGGGGGTTTTACATGTTAAATTATTTTCAATGGCACTCTGTCACCTTTTGTGATATTGCTTCCGGACGAAAACCATTTTATGCGCCGAGAAAAGGAGAATATTGCTACGTAAATAAATTACAGAAAACAAATTATGAATAGCCATTTTCGTGTGGTTTTTTTTGTGTGTAAACATGCTTTTTTTTGCCAACAATTTTCAGGGTATTGAAAAAACTGCCTACACGATCCATAGCAATGTACGCGGCACCGATACGAACAAAAAAGTCAGTGGTGGCATATATGTAACTTGAACCGTTACTGAGCCACGTGGAAAATAATTTAACATGTGATACCCTATGCTTGCTCCCGCCGTGGCTTCAAGGTAGGCAGCGCCCTTAAGTGAAACATCTTTCATCATTTCGGATTTATTAGATTTTGGCTTTAACCTTTCATTCATATGTTTGTGTAATTCGATCTGACGTAACGTAAACAATTAACTGTTCAACAGTTTATATAAAACCATAATGAAATATCTTCATTAGCTTGGCTTACGTAATTAGTATAAGGCCAATTGTAATTCAGTTTCGGCGATCATTCAAGCTAATATAATGACGATATTTCATTATTGTTAGGTTCACATTGTAAGTCAAGTTATATTCTATGGGTTTCCCTTACTGTCAGAGTTGAAGACTTTAGTGTTACACGGCATGCGTTGCTAAGAATTGTCTATACGTAGAGACGGGAATATTTCGCGGGTTCACAGATATGTAGGCTAGCCTCCAACTATATATATATATATATATATATATATATATATATATATATATGAACCCATGCAGACAACAGCTGTTCATTATCTGCTCGCTGACAGTCAAATGGGCCTGTATTCAGCTACAGTTTTATTATTGGTTCAACAACTTCCAGGAAGTGTCGAGTAAGTCAACGACCAATTGTGAACGTGATAGAGACCTATAGTTGCTGGAATTCTAGCTTGCGCCTAAAAGAAAATGCGAATTTTTCAGATCTGTAACTTTACGCTAGCACAGGCTGAATAATAATACAGACGTGAAATGACGTGGCAGCTCGTTTAATACGAGCGAACTTGGCCGCTTATTGGCTGCCCGAGGTTGTTGATACCAGCCCCGTGTATGTTTGGCTCCTGCAAGTTACTACAGGTTTCCTATTGGCCTGGCTGCCGGCTAGCAGGGCAGCCACCTTACCCTGATTGACGGTATGCTTCTCCGCCATGTTGCTGGCCAGGGAAGCCATTTTGCTGGCGTGTGTGACTGAGTTCTCTGTCCTACCGGCTATTTCACTTCTGTATTCCTACATATTCTGTAACACTACTATTGGTTAGGTGTGTAATATTAGATTGGTAGAGGTAGGTACACTTTCCTGCCAGTACTATACAAGCAGACAGTTATGAATACTTCAATAATATACCGCAGGCTACACAACACAACTTTATTGTGTATGACCTGTAAGTACATTAATGCCACGTGCTTAATGTGTACAGTCTGACCAACTGTAGATTGTCTTGGAACATGGCCATGCTTCGCCACAAAGAAAATCCTAGTAACTTTCCAAGCACATGAGCTACTAGGAAATGCTCTCAGCTGTTCTTATAGTAATAATAACTAGAGGCCGGTTCAATGACCTGCATGTTAGAATCCATTGTCCTATACATACTCAAGCCCCGTCTATTCGTTCATTGTCTGTTGTTCCACTGAGTAGCAGCTATCACTGTAAAAAAAAACTTCCTTGAATGATTAGGAAGATATTATCCCAGACGCAGTATGGTACAGTTACCATACTTCGTCTTGTAAATATGCAAACTTTTACAGTTGTTTCAATATAAGTCTGGTAACTTCAGTATACATTTGACTGTTGTATAATTAGGTTTAGGAGTGTTACCATGGATGTCTGGGAAACTATTCTACCATAACTACTTTCTTAGCGTTCCTATACGCACGTCTGGTAAATTTACAAACTATTTTTTAGAGTGTAGTGGACAAATAGTCGGGGCTTGAGTATGCATAGTGCAATGGATTCTAATATGCACGTCTCTGAATAGGCGAAATTTTCCGGCCTCTAAAAATAATTATAGTAATAATAATAATGACATTATGAAGAATTTGTTGTTATATTTGAAACAAAAAGTGTATTTGGTACAGTAAAACTATGAGAATGTAAGAAGAAGCAGCTGACCAAGTATGTTGTTATTGCGGACCTCAGGCAGCTGGCACCAGAGAGTGCGGAACTGACCACGTGGAGCGCCACTGCCGTCCTTGCAGGACATGGCCACAGCCTCTGGGGGACTCCTGCCTGGGGAGGAAGACTCGAACTCTCTGCTGATGTACTCTCGAGCCATCTGCAACACCGAGGTACACTTTGTATTGTCTCTCACCTCACTAGTCACCCTGAAGACATTCTTGGCATCTGCAAACTGCTTCAGCATCAGTGTGAAGGCAAGGCCGTCCACCATTTTAAATATACGAACCGCATACTGCAGAATGTCAACAAGTCCAACATTTTCACATATATCTCTTTGGTTGTGAACAGGTCAACGGATTATGTACCACAGAAGGGAAACATGTATGCACGATAGCATATGCCTGGCAATGCCTTCAATATTGGCTGTGTAGAAACAAGTCCAGGACAAGTTACCTTAATGCAAAATTATGGAAAGTGGACATGTTGTCTTCCTGCAGTATGCGGCTCATATATACAGGATGTTCAGAGACAAACTCCTAATACGCACACCACGTAAATCATGGGCTAAATTAGAGACGAAAATGTTTGTGGCAAAATTTTGTGCGATGACATTTTATGTGCACAATGTGGCAACATAGCACTGCACATACTCCCCTCTTGCGCCCCACAGATATCTTATTTATCTGACTACTACAACTGTTCTGACCACGGCCGTAGAAGAACAGATCTGGACACTCGGCTGGAAATTTGAATCCCTTGTTGTTTGGCTGCAGTTCGCCAAGTTACCGAGAGTGTTGTGTGTCTTTGGCGCTGTAATCAGGGCGGCCGAGCTTAAACTCCGCCCACTTCCCTCACACATTTTTTTCCAGTGTTTACATTATTAAGATAAACAATTTATCAAAACGTATTGTTATCAATTTATGAAATACTTCCTTCGCTCACAATTTGTAAGTATGGCTCCAGCAATCTTTTTTTACTTTATAATGAAAACACTTGAAAAAAGTGGGCGGAGTTTGAGCCTGACTGCAGCGCTAATAGAGCACAACATTCTCGGTAACTTGACGAACTACAGCCAAACAACAAGGGGTCAAGCAATATGCATTGGTAGATAGGCGAGTGTCCAGACCTGTTCTTCTATGACCGTGGTTCTGACCAGCGTATATTATGGGTGCAGGTTACAATCCTGACCAGTCCTAACATCATTCTATGTTTACTTGGCTTAACATTCGTGAAATAATACCTGGTCTTGGAGCGCAAGAGGGGACTATCTCCGAGCAGTGTTGCCACATTGCGCATTTAAAATGTCATCGAACAACATTTTGCCACAAACATTTTCGTCTCCAATTTAGCCCAGGATTTACGTGGTGTGCGTATTAGGCTTTTGTTTCTGGACATCCTGTATATTACAATGTTTCTTTCCTGCGCCAACTCTCGTTTCATTTGTAAGTTGGCACCTGATATATTAGGCGAGTGTGAGCCTGCGGTGGTCGACCACTACATTACACAGCGAGAGGACAACACTACACCCAGTCATGAACCCGTGGATATAACATTAACGTCCACCTCCTCGGCTAGGACTCGAACCCGGGACCCTTGCCCCACTGCCCAGAAGCTCTAAAACTAAGCCACGTTGAGGGACCATTTCGCAATTACATATTTTAATAATGTTCGTATTATATTAATTTCTGCTTTCAAGCAGTCTACTGACATGCATTGAGCAATTGTTATAATTGCTAAGACAATGCATCCCACTCAACACTTACATATTCATTCCTGATAAACTACATGATATTAAATACTTTAACTAGTCTAGTTACTCATTTGTTACCTTCGCTTAAGTGTTGGGTTCAACAATCAACGACTGTACTATATAAAATCGGCGGACTTTATCCAACCGGCACTTCTGTCACCAAACGACTGTTACGAATATCTTTAAACATGGAGTTTTACATCGGCCTTTTTTTTCCTTCTACTTCTCTCCCACCTCGCTAACTTCCACCTCCTACTTTTATTGCAACAACTTTCACGAACGTACAGTTTACATAAAAACATGTATCACGACCTACTGTGTAAAACATAAATGAGATACCAATGGAAACGTTATTACTGGTTAGTCACGAACACATGCTTACTTACTCACCTCTTCAGCATTCTGGTTGTATATCTGGTACAGCGGCTCATTGGCATATGTTTCCATCTCTATGCTTCCCCTCAGAGTCTCGTACACATTCTCATATTTGTCTGCAACACCAACACTTACTGAACAATGTCTTTGAATGTTTCATGCAATGGGACAGAATGACAAGCTGTATTATTGTGGACATACACCATTGCAATAATATGTCGCCCCAGAAATCTTTAAAAAAAAAGAGACAAAGAAAAACAAGTAA
>PNEQ01110286.1:12339-30928 GCA_003012365.1 Medauroidea extradentata
AAAAAAAAAAAAAAAAAAAAAAAAAAAAAAAAAAAAAAAAAAAAAAAAAAAAAAAAAAAAAAAAAAAAAAAAAAAAAAAAAAAAAAAAAAAAAAAAAAAAAAAAAAAAAAAAAAAAAAAAAAAAAAAAAAAAAAAAAAAAAACAGAACATAAAAGATCCGGCAAGGAATTAGTCAACAACAATTAAAGGAAAGAAATAATGATAAACGACCAAAAATGAAAGTCGAAATACAAAACAAACTAATATGTCAAACTCAGGACTCACAATTAAAACAGCACAGACAATACAGGAAGGAATACAATAATGGATATGTTAACTACAGCCAACTTAGCTTATTTTCTCTTTTTTCGTATTTTGTTGTTTGTTTTTCTTAGTCTCTTTGTAAGATTTCTGGGACCACATAATATTGGAATGATGTATGTCCAAAATAATACAGTTTGTCACTTACTTAACAGTTGAGCAACTCGATCATTCTGGTCAAGTAAATACGTACAAACCAATAAAACCAACTAGTTCGAAAAATTAAACACGGTGACTTGAATGCACTGTAAAAACAAAAATGCTTAGACAATTATCTTTAAAATATCCCCAACATGAATATTTTCCAAATTATCACAATTTCACACGTGTCTGCCACAGGAAATCCCAAATCCAAAAATGTCAGTGAACAGTTTTAGTAATAGGCACTGTGTGTGTACTTAATGAAATGTAGATTTTCGTAATTTTACTGATGTGTTACTCAAATTGTTTGTCCAGTTTTAATTGGTTTGAAGTGTCAGTTAATTTAGACTCATATTATATAATACTTTTGACAAATTTTCTCTTCAATGAAACTGGTTTACCTCCTGTACTGAGTTGATTCCTGTTTCGACAAATTGTAAGAACGGTTTTCAATGATTGCCATGCATTTGTTTAGTCAAATTTAAATCTGCTTGGGTACTTATTTAACTACAAACTCTAGGTAATTAAAATAAAACTGTTGACAGTAACCTACTAGTTTACCAAGTACCTTAACGTTTATAAAATCAGCTTAAAGATCTTATTGGCATAGAATTATATTTTAGATCTAAATTATCTTATGTTACTGAGTATCCGTCAGGTTTTGGCATGGCAAAGTTTACGACAAATTATGGAAAATAAGTCTGATTTGCCAGTAGCAGTGTACATCATACTAAGACAATATTAATGGTTAACGTATTTATTTATCACTTTAAGGTCTCCCTAGACATTTCAAGACTTACATCAGACGAAACAGTGGATAGGGTGCTCGCCTCCCGCGAAGTATATCCCTCAGTCCTGGGATTGTAATTTTTAAGCGGCTGATATTACCTTTGCAACCTTGCTTTTTAATGTATATTTTAACTAGTTTGTAGATTGTACATGTTACTTAGCTGTATAATTTTTTTTTTCGAGAAATATCGCGAGTATATGGAATTACTAGGGTTCGTGTAGGTTTTTCGGATTATTTAGTTGTAAAACCACTTTTTTTTATTTTATGAATTGACACAGTTACCTCAAGGGATTTTTCATGTTTTATATTTTGTTTATGTACGTGTTGACTACAGCCAGACTCGGTTCTTTCGGTAAATACGAACATTTTTAGGTTTGATTGAAACATGTTAAAAGTTCACAGTTTTGAATGTCTCATAAAACCTATTTAAGGGCTTGTTCCCGAGTTTTTTCAGGCTGGTACCAATAACTCAAATATTTTTTAAACCAAAAGTTTTGAACAAATTTGAGTCAGTGTGCAATCACACTATGCACAATACTGTGGACGCGTTTTTCAAAATATGTACCATTCGCCAGCAAAAAAAAAATAATTTCCTTCATTTTTGCTTATTTTCACGACGAAAAACGTGGTACTTTGGTTAATGAAATCTAAAAAAAAACATTTAGTATAAGTCTACAAAAAATTCAGCTACAAATTATAACACATAAGTGTCAAAACAGTGCAGCGAAATTTTGATATGAGTATTAGGTAGCAATACAAAAAATATTTTCGAAATCACTGCAAAACTCAGTAACAAGGCCTTAATCGTATATCTTATTATTCCGAATATTGTCGTTGCATATATAAAATACTTCTTACAACTTTTTTTAAATCTTACAGAATATAAACGTGTCCTTTACTCCAAACTTACAATTGGCTGATAAATGTTGCTGCACAATACCGGATATTTGGTTTGTTCTATGTAATACTGGGCCCCTCAGGTTGTAAAGCCTGGTGACGCCAGTTGGAAGAACACAATAAAATATAAGAGCAGCGACAAAAAATTTGCGAGAAAATATTTTTGCAGGAACTTGATATAATACTTTACGAGCACGCCTACAGCTCTGCTTCGTGGTCTGTGATTGGATGTTAACACTCAGCATCTTAGTGTTCGACACGCTAATCACTAGAGACATGCAATACTCGCGTTATCATTTGGTAGCAGACTAAACTTCACTTTCCTATTTATAACAGAGCATAATCTGTGATTCAATTGGCAATTTACGTGTGTTACGTCTTTACAGAGATTGTCCTCTCTACCGTGTAAGTATTCTCCGCGGCAAGTCACGACAATATCGGCCAGCGGGAGACTTCGATCAAGCCTATAGTCACTTGGAGTCTAGTCAGTTGTCAGAAAATAACGCGAATTTTACATGTATCTACTAATCACAGACGTGTAATGTGGCAGTAACTTGTCCTGATTGGCTCAGTCAAATAAGTGACGCATACACGCTGTCAATAACGACGAGTCAAAGCTGCAGATGTACTCGTAAGCCAATGAAACAAAGCTGTGCTAAAGTCTTCTCACGAAAACTACCGGCCCTTTCGCTACATGGCCACACAAATCTAATTTTTAAATTCAAGAACGTTTCCAAGATTTCAAGGACACGAAACCAATTTTCAAGAAAATAACAACTGTATTTCCTATATGGACATGGCCAATAATAGTTACTAGGACTACCTTAACTTTATGAAATATCTTTTGTTAATACACACACTTTTTCGCCAAATATATTACACACACACAAAACGCTCTATTTTATTTAGACACCAAGTTACTTCCATGAAAAAAAAAAATTTCCAATAACAAAAATGTATTAATCACGTGAGGACTGGAGTTTGCGACATAATCATGATTCAATAATGTTAACACACCAAACGTAGTCAGACAAATTGCTTTAATTAAGGCCTTGTTATGGAGTTTTGCAGTTATTTCGTAATTTTTTTTTTTGCTACCTAATACTCATATCAAAATTTCGCTGCACAGTTTTGACACTTATATGTTATAATTTGTAGCCGAATTTTTTTGTAGAATTATACTGAACGGTTTTTAGATTTCATTACTCAAAGTACCACGTTTTTCGTCGTGAAAATAAGTAAAAATTAAGGAAATTATTTTTTTGCTGGCGGATGGTACATTATTTAAAAAAACGCGTCCACAGTATTGTGCATCGTGTGATTGCACATTGACTCAAATTTTTTCAAAACTTTTGGTTAAAAAATATTTGAGTTATTGGCACCAGTTAGAAAAAAACTCGGGAACAAGCACTTAAACAATGTATCGAAATATGGTCCCGATGTTACATAACATGAGGAATCACGTTTCACAATTTTTTTATATTAGGTCTTACTTTATGCAGAGTCGACTGAATTAATTTTTGCAAATTGGTTCCCATATGAGAAATTAATACAGATCTACATATGTTTTTACAGTAAAATAGTTTTATTGCAGAGCTTACATTTTGCCAATAAACACACATGCACATACTCTCTCACCCTCATGCAACGCTATCTCTCTCTCTCATTTTTTCAAAAGTGAAAATATGGTACTGCAAACATGACAGTTGCAACAATGTTTCCCGCACCAAATATATTGTATTCGAAACCCAAGATACTGAAATATTACCCGTTTTGTGAATATTAAGTATCTCTAGGTTATTATTAGTAAGCTGTAATCATTAGTTACTAGTTACGTTTCAGGTGCATAAAACCAAAACTATATATATATATATATATATATATATATATATATATATATATATATATATATCTTTATGCTTCAATAGAAGTAGATCTTGAAATGCATCAAATGAACAATCATTCAACTTTCAAACAAATAAAAAAACTCAAGAACAAGCATGAAATTCAAGTATTTTCCCAGGATTTTTAAGGACATATCAAAA
Source organism: Medauroidea extradentata (assembly GCA_003012365.1). Classification (NCBI taxonomy): domain Eukaryota; kingdom Metazoa; phylum Arthropoda; class Insecta; order Phasmatodea; family Phasmatidae; genus Medauroidea; species Medauroidea extradentata. Next base: position 16,513 of record PNEQ01110286.1, read on the forward strand.
TCAAGGACAATTCAAGCTTTTCAAGAATTCAAGGACGTGTGGTCACATGATAGACTGAGTTCTGACAACTCGCTCTTCGCTTAAGGCTCTGAATCAGTCGCCATACTGAATTATTTTATTATTCGCTCTTATGAAATTCTGAGAAGGAAAATGTGAAACTTGCTACTATAATATCAGTTCTATTTACTCTGCACTGCGATAAAAGTGTTTCAGTTGAACTTTTAACGTATATTTAAGCCGCAATTAGTCGAACAAATTAAGAATATTAAAAAAATTGCTCGACTGATTGCGGCTTAAATATACGTCAAAAGTTCAAGTGCAATGGTTTTATCGTAGTACAGGGTAAATATAATTTATATTATAGAAGCAAATTTCACATTTTCCTTCTCAGAATTTCATGAGAGCTAGTAACAAAATAATTCAATATGGCGACTGATGCCGAGCCTTAAGGGACCCGCCTCGTGGCACATGTGTTTGTGTGAGTGAGGTATGGTGCTAAGGGCGACGTCGTATGGGCCATACAACGGTGCGTCGCCTCTACGCTTAAGGCATGCAGTCTTCGCGAAAAAACAAATTTCCTATGGGACTTTAAGTGGTGACCCTATTGTTTTATTCACGAAATCACTTTACTAAAGTCCAATGCACTACCCTTAAGTAGTTTCACATGTATTCGGCTAGTATATTTTCCGCTATAGCAGACTGAAAACCCCGTTTTAACCCATTGTGACGTGCCCTACAAGGAGATTTCTAATACGTGTGTTGTCTTAAAAGTACTTAAGGGCAGTCGTCTGAAGTGTGTGTTCTTTTCGTAGAGAAACGGCGTGAACACACGTGTATTAGTTTCGGTGTAAAACTTTTTCTTCAAACACGCTGCAGTGTGATTTTATGGCAACGAGGCGGGCCCCTTAAGGAGAGAACTTGTCAGTAACAAGGCCGTTATTTAAGCATTAGGTTTGACTTGACTTAGGGCAATGTTTTGAGATCTGTGACGTCATACCTCCAAGCTTACCTACACGTGGAGAGTTAACACGGATACAATAACTCACCCTTAGGCGAGAGCAGCTGCGGCTTGGGCTCCTGGACACGGGAGTTGTTCCTGGAAGGCAGGGTGGAGAGAGGCGGTGGTGGGGGAGGCATTTCTGGAGGCGGGGACGGCGGCGGAGAGTTGTAGGGGCTGAAGTCGGAGTCAGAGGAGCTGAAGGAGTGTCGGCGGAGGCGGAGCGGGGGCGGCGTGGGCTTGGCCGGGGGCGGTGGCCGCCTCCACGCTGGAGGTCCACTGGACGACGAGGCTGAAGACGACAGAGAGGAGGAAGACCTGGTTGGTAGGCGAGGTCTCTCTGACTGCGGCTGTAACAATCAACAACAACCTCGTATAGCATAACGTGAGCATTATAAAAAACCTGCTTCATTTGTATTTTCAGCCAATTTGTATCTTTCCGCTCGTAACACTTAACGACGGGTAGGAACAGGAAAATGTTGGGAATTCAATGACCTGCAGGCTAGAATCCCGTTCTACTATACATAGAGACACTGGAATATCGCGAAGATGTTTAAAATAGTCTGTAATAAACTGTAGTATATTAACCGTGACACGTGTGAACAGTTTTGGGACAAATCACACACGCTGTGTGTCCAAGCTGTACAGTTCTAACTGGGCCTGTTGTAGAGAGAAAAAATGCTACAAATAAGCGATAGCCAATGTTGATACGAAACATTCAGTATTATATATAGTATGGTGGAGCCTAGCAAACAGTCAACTATTCCCGCGATTTTCCAGTGTCTCTAGCTACACATACTGAAGTCCCGTCTATTAGTTCATTGTCTGTTGTTCCACTGAGAAGCAGCTGGTGGACAAATAGTCGGGGCTTGAGTATGCATACGATAGTTCATTCTTACATGCAGGTATAAAAATAAAAATTATTTGTAATTTAAAACAACTATTGCATTTTTTAAATTTTTATTTTCAGTTTCAGCATTTTTTTAAATTCAAATAATTTTTATTCTTTATTTTTATGAGCATGACATTGTACCCTGCAATGTCTTTATCCACTGTGATTTTTTTTAAGTTTGGTATATCATTTGGTTTTAATGTAGTCGTTAAAACGGAAACACGCAAAATATTACTTTAACAAGCCATTATGCGAAAACTATGAGAGATAAAAAAATTTCATTAGAGCCAAATTTAGTCACATTTTGTGTCTAAAATAAGAAAAAAATATTTGGTACAAATAAAAAATAAAAAAATGGTGATGAAAATTGTGGTAGACCGCGCCCTTAGCTTAAAAATACGTATTTATTTCATGATTACCGTGTCATACATTACACAATACGCTGAAATAACCATTGCACACATTAACTGTAATTTTGTCGCTAATAGCAGACTATTTCAAGTTTCGTTTTTTTTTTTTTTTTTTTTTTAAACCATGCAGTCCGTTTCGTATTGTCACATTACTAATTCTTTTTTAAATGAACTTCTTGTTGTATTAATGTGTATTTATGTATAAGGTTAAACACTTCATGTTGTAAGCCGGTCTAGAGCTGAATCTTGTAGTGTATAAATAAATAAATATATAAAAATAGTAAATGTTGAATATGAAGTAAATGTAATTGTATTGCTGCACAAAGAAGCTACTATAAATACTTATGTAACTATTCATAGTCCCAGCCATACCCATTCTTACCACACAAACACTGGATTTAATGCAATCTCACGAACTAAATATAAATTGAAGTAGAGTTAAGAATAAACAGACATGCAATAAGTCTTAAATAAAACGTACATTTAAATAAAAATAACAATTAAAAAAATAGGTGACATCCAACATTTTATTGTATTTTCAGTTTTTCAGCCATAAAATTTATTCGAAGTGTATTAGCGAAATTTCTCTTCGACAAAGCGTAGGATATATTCTTGGAAAACTGCTTGACACAATTAATGGAATCTTTCATTAATTTGTAACGCAGAATAGTTGCAAGATAATTCTTAAATGTTCTCTTGCAATGGTTTTGCATGACGAATTAATGAAATGATCCATTATTATTTATTTCAAACAGTTTTCCAGGAATATATCCTATGCTTTGTCGAAGAGAAAATTTTGACAATACAATTTGAATAAATGTTATGGCTGAAAAACTGAAAATACAATAACATTAACTGTGTAACATTTCCCCTTAATGTGGGGCACCATTTGCCATATTGGATTGTTTGGTTTCAGTTTCTTTAATTCTGAGAAGAAAAGTTCGAAATGCCCGATTATAGTGTGAAGTCTATTTACCTTATGCTACAATGCAAGCATAGCATTTAAACTTTCAATACATAGTAAGGAGACAATGCTCTCGTTGACATGGGCACACAATTCTACACTTTTCTTCGCGCGATAAAAAATTTCAATATGGCGACTGTTGCAGGACCTAAAGGGGCCTCCCTAGATAGGCTGTGTTGGTGTGTGCAAGGCAGGAGCGGTAAGGTTGCTACTAACCGACGTATCTAATGCATTATCGCCTCTCCGCGCAAACCACTCAGCTGACGTGCAGTGCTCTACTACCTAAATAACATAAACTGTATAACACAAACTAAATAATATGATCCAAAAAATATACCCATAAAACATAACCCAAATAACAACCGTAGTAACGTAACCCATACACATGACTAAAATAACAAAACCCACACAAACTAAATATCACAACCGAAAAAAATATAACCAAAATCATAACCCAAATAACGTAACACAAAGAACATAGCCAAAATAATAAAACAGAAATAACATAACCAAAAACCTAACCCAAATAACACACGCCCCGAATTAAACATCCTTGATAACACAACCCGAATAAAAACCAAATAACATGATACGAAAAACATACCCCGAATGTCATATCCTGCAGAACATAACCCAATAAGTATAACCCAAATTATGTAACACAAATGACGTAACACGAATAACCAAACCCAAAATAACCTAACCTAAATTTAGCCAAACCTAAAACAAGCAAAACCAAATTAACAAAACCCCAAAACAACCAAAATGAAAATAAGAAAATAGCTAAACCCAAATAGTAACACCTAAATAACCATGCCAAATTAACCTCAACAAATTACTTTCCCAAATACCTAACACAAATATCTCAACCCAAACAACAAAACCAAAATAACAACATCTTAGTAACCAAACCAATATAATGTACACGAAGTAACAAAACCCTAATAAATAAACCCAAAGAACCAAACCCTAACAACCAAATCCTAGTAACCAAGTCCAAAATTCCAGCCAAATACCATAGCCAAAACTTAATAACCCAATAAACTTAACCCAAGTCGCTAAGCCCAAATAATCAATCCCGGTTTAACAAATTCCAATAATCTAATCTAATCAACCTAACCGGAACTATAAAACCCTAAGAATAACACCCAAACAACAGGTCCAAACAACCAGGTCAAAATAAACATCCACAAATCATATAGTTCACATAAGCAGGCTTAACCAATGTTAAGTAACCAAGCCTAAATAGCCAATCAAAGAAACCAAGTCTAAAATATGAAGACTAAATAACCTACCTATATATCCTTATCTGAGTATTCTAGGCAAATAACATTGGTTAAATACTCTTGCTCAATTAACCTAGCTCAAATAACCCAGCCCGAAAAATATAGCCACTTATATTTAACTCAGATAAAATAACCTTTCATAAATAACCTAGCCCTAATAACCTATACAACATAATGTAGACTAGATAACCAAGAAATAATAACCTAGACTAGATAACCAAGTGCTAATAACCTAGTACAAATAGCATAGCCCAAATAACACACACTAATTAACCAAGCCCGAATAACATGTCCCAAATAACCAAGCACAAATACCCATTATAAATAACCTAGCCCAGATATCCAAGCCCTAATGAACCAGTTCAAATAAACTACCCCAAATAACCTAGGCTAGATATTCAAGCCCAAACAACATAGCTCAAATAACCAAGATCAAAAACCTAGCCTAATTAATCTAGATCAAGTAATGTAGCCTTAGAAATCAATCCCAAATAACCTAACCCAGAAATTCAAGCCCAGTTATTCACGTCAAAATTACCTAGCCCGAATAACCAAGCCCAAATAACCAAGCCCAAATAAACAAGCTCAAATACCCTAACCTAAATAAAGTAGCTCAAATAACCTAGTCTAGATATTCAAGCCCGATAAGAAGACCAAATAACCAAGCCCAAGTAAACATACCCAATAAACTTAATCCAAATAATCTAACCCAGATAATCACGCCCAAACAACCTAGTTCAAATAACAAAACCCAAATAACCTAGCCCATAAACCTAGACCAAATAACGCAGCCGAAACAACCTATACTAAACCAACTTGCACAAATAAACTAGCACAAATAAACTAGCTAAAATAACTAAGTGTTACGTCAGGTTGGATTAATGTCAGTTTGTGCTATGGTAGTGAGTTAAGTTAGGTTGGGTTGGGTTAGGTTAGGTTGGGTTGGGTTATGTCAGATTGGGTTGGGTTAGGTTGGGTTAGGTTAGTTGTGTTAGATTAGGTTGCATTAACTTATGTTGGGTTAGGTTGGGTTAGGATATGTTGTGTTAGGTTAACTTGTATTATGTTAGATTGGGTTATGTTAAGTTTTGTTAAGTATGGAAAGGTTGGAACAGTTTAGGTTTGGTTAGTTAAAATGAGTAAGCTACTTAGAACAAACTTAGTGCAAGTTAGTGCAACATAGTGCAACTCAGTGTACATTGGTGCAGCTTAGTGTAAGTTTGTGCAACTTAGTGCAAGCTGGTGCAGCTTAGTGCAATTTGGTGCAACTTAGTGCAGGTTGGTGCAACTTACTGCAAGTTGGTGCAACTTAGTGCAAGTTGGTGCAACTTAGTGCAAGTTGGTGCAACTTAGTGCAAGTAAGTGCAACTTAGTGCAAGTAAGTGCAATTTAGTGCACGTCAGTGCAAGTTAATGTAATGTATTGCCACAGAGTACAACTATTTGCGAATTATGGGATTAGTGTTACATCAGGTTGGATTAGTGTCTGTGTTAGTGGGTTAGGTTAGGTTGATTTAGGTTTGGTTAAGTTAGATTGGGTTAGGTTGGTTTGAGTTAAGTTGGGTTAGGTTAGGTTGGGTTAGGTTAGGTGAGGTTAGGTAAGTTTGGGTTTCTTACTTACATCTTACATAGTGCAACTAAGTGCTACTTAGTGCATGTTAGTACAACTAAGTGTAAGTTTGTGCAAGTTAGCCCAACTTAGTGGAAGTCAGAGCAAATTAGTGCAAGTCAGAGCTACTTAGTGCAAGTAGGTGCAACTTACTGCACATTAGTGCAAGTTAATAAAATTTAGTGAGACTGAATGCAACTAATTGTGCATTGTGGGTTTAGTTAGTGTTATATCAGGTTTGATAAATGACAGATTGTATTATTTTAGTGGGTTATGATATGTTATGTTGCGTTGAGTTGGGTTAGGTTAGTTAAGGTTTGATTAGTTTGGGTTAGGTTATGTTGGGTCAAGTTAGTTTGGGTTAAGTAAGATTGGGTTTGGGTTAGGTTATGTTGGGCTAGGTTAGGTTGGGTTAGGTTAAGTTGTGTTAGGTTAGGTAACTTAGTTTAGATAAGGTTGTGTTAGATAAGGTTGGGTCATATTAGAATCTGTTAGGTTGTGGTAGTTTGGGTAAGGTTGGGTCATGTTGGGTTTGGTTAGGTTATGATAGTTTGGGTCAGGTTAGGTATGTTAGGTAACATTGGATTAAGTTAGGTTTTGTTAGGTTAGGTTATGTTGTGTTAGATTAGGTTGCATTAAGTTATGTTGTGTTAGGTTGGGTTAGGTTGTGTTTGGTTAGTTTGTAATATGTTAGATTGGGTTACATTAGGTTGTGTTAGGTACGGTAAGGTAGGAACAGTTTAGGTTTGGATAGTTAAGGTTGGGTTAGTTACTTAGAACAATCGTGGTGCGAGTTAGTGCAACATTGTGCAAGTTAGTGCAATTAAGTGTAAGTTGGTGCAACTTAGTGCTAGTTAATGCAACTTAGTGCAAGTCAGTACAACTTAGTGCAAGTCAGTGCAATGTAGGGCAAGTCAGTGCAACTCATTACAAGTTAGTGTAATTTATTGCCACTGAGTACAACTAATTGCGAATTATGGTATTAGTGTTACATCTGTTTGGATTAGAGTCTGTGTTAGTGGGTTAGGTTGATTTATGTTTGGTTAAGTTAGGTTAGGTTGGGTTATGTTGGTTTTCAGTTAGGTTGGGTTTGGTTAGGTTGGGTTAAGTTAGTTTGGGTTTAGGTTAGATTATGTTGGGGTAAGTTAGGTTGTGTTAGGTTAAATTGTATTAGGTTAGGTAAGGCTAGTTTCGATAAGGTTGTTTTACATAAGGTTGGGTCAGGTTAGGGTTCTGTTAGGTTGTGATAGTCTGGGTAAGGTTGGGTCATGTTACTTTTGGTTAGGTTATGATAGTTTGGGTCAGGTTAGGTATGTAAGGTTACATTAGATTAGGTTAGGTTTGGATGAGTTATGTTAGGTTGGGTTAGAATAGGTTGGGTTTGGTTAGGTTAGGTTGTGTTAGGTAAAGTTGGATTAGGTAAGTTTGTGTTAGGTAAGGTTGTGCTACATGAGGTTGGAATTAGGTTATGCTTGGTTTGGTTGGGTAAGGTTATGTTTAATAGGTATGTTTGTTAGGTTATTTTGAAACAGGTTGGGTTGGGTTAGGTTATATTACTTTCTGTTAGGTTAGGTAATGTAATATTTTGTTAGGTTCGATAATGATGGATATTGTTCGGTAATGATGGATTATGATAGGTTGGTTTGTGTTTGATTCGGTTTAGTAAGAATGGGTTAGCAACTTAATGCAACTTAGTGCATTTTAGTACAAGTTAGTGTAAGGTGTTGCAACAAAGTGCAACTTAGTGTATATTAGGAAAACTAGCTAAAGGAAATTTAGTGCAAATTAGTGCAAATTATTTCAACTCATTGCTGTTTAGTGCAACTAAGTACAAGTTATTCAACTTAATGCCAGTGCGATTTGGTGCAAATTAGTGCAACCTGGTGTGACTTTGGGCAACTTAGTGGAGCTTAGTGCAGCTTTCGCAACTTAAAGCAGTTTAGTGCTACTGAATGAAACACTGCATTTAATTGTGAATTATGGGGTTTGGTTGTGTTTGATGAGGGTGGGTTATGTTATGTTCAGATAAGTTTGGGTTAGGTTAGAGTGGATTAGGTTGGTTTGGGTTATATCGGGTTAAGTTTGTTTAGACTTGTTTAGGCTTTGTTGTGTTAGGTTGTAATAGGAGTATTTGGTTTATGTTAGGTTATGTTCTGCTAAGTTAGCTTGCTTTAGATTAGGTTGTGTTACGTTATTGTGTTAGATTATGTTATGTTAGTTTGGGTTAGGTTATTTTGGCTTTTGTTAGGTTGAATTAGGGCAAATGGGTAAGGTTAAGTTGGGTTGGGTTAGGTTAGGGTGGGTCAGATCAGGTTCGGTTAGTTTAGGTTCAGTTAGGTTGAGTGTTAGATTAGTTGTGCTTGTTTGGGAAGTGTTGTGTTGTAGTAGGTTTTTTAAGGTTACATTTTAATTGGTTGAGTTAGATTTTGTTAAGTTGGGTTAAATTTTGTTTATGTTAAGTTTTTATGTAGGGTTAGGTTAGTTTGGAATAGTTTAGGTTGGGCTTGTTAGGTTATGTTCTAATAGGTTGGGATGGTTTATTATGGGTTGGGTTCAGGGGCGTCATTTGGGTGTTCAGGGTGGGGGGCAAATGCCCTCCCCCCTGGTTTTAGAATTTTAAGTGTATATAACATATTTTTTGTATTTTCTTATTTAAGTAATGCTAACTTAAGCACATAAATCTGAAGTTTTATTATTAAAGTTTCTAATTTATACACACTTAATTAGTAAAAAAAGATACAACAAGGTCACTGTCACCAAAAAAATCTTGCCCCCCCCCCCCCCAGAAAAACCTGAAATGACGCCGCTGGTCTGGTTATGAAGTGTTATTTTAGGTTTGCTGCGGTTAAGATGGGTTATTTTGGATTGGGTTTGTTTAAGTTAGTATTATTAAGTTATGTCGTGCTTGGTTAGGTCAGTTGGGTTAGAATAAGTTATAATAGGTAAAGTTTAATTATGTTTGGTTTGGATTGTGATAGGTTGTGTTAGCTGAGGAAGTGTCAGGTTAGTTTTGGTTAAGATGGACTAGTTAGATTTGAGTTGGATTAGGTAGTGCTAGTTTATTTGGGTTAGGTAATGTTGGGTTAGATAAATTTTAGTTTTGTTACGTTTGGTTATATTAGGTTAGGTTGTATCAGATTAGGATTAGTCAGACAATTCATACAAATGTATGGCATGTCATTCTAAGTTTTTGCAATTCATGGCTAACTATGGCTAGTCATGATAAGTAAAAAAGCCTTGGCAGTTCAAAAAGTCACAGAAATTCAAGAATTCACGTCAAGTTATAACAATACATAGCAAGGCAATGCAAGTCATGTTTAAAGTCATATCAGACGTCATTATCAACAATGGAAAATCATAACAAGTCGTAGATACTCATGGTTAGTCGTAGTAAGTAGTAGTGATACGTTGGAAGTTATGGCCAGCTGGGGCTAGTCACTGCTAGTTATTTCAACTTACAGCAAGTCATTACATTTCAAGGTAACTTAGGGTAACTCAGGATAACTTAGAGCATTAAAGTCGACTCAGGGCAAAACAATACATTTCAGGTAAAGTCAGGGCAGCTCTTGGTAGCAACTTAGTTCAACTTTGTGCAAATAAGTGCACCTTAGTGCTAGCCAATACAACTTAGTACAATTTAGTGCAGTTATCTGCTACTGAATGGAACTTAGTGCAACTAAGTATGAATTATGGGGTTAGGGGCGTCATTTCAGGTTTTTCTTAAGGGGGAGATTTTTTCGACGACAGTGACCTTGTTGCATCTTTTTTATTAATTAAGCATGTATAAATTAGAAACTTTAATTATAAAACTTTAGTTTTATGTGCTTAAGTTAGCATTATTTAAATAACAAAATACACAAAAAATTGTATACACTTAAATATTCTAAATCCAGGGGGGCATTTGCCCCCCCTCCTAAATGACACCCACGGGTTGTGTTAGATCAGACTGAGTTATTGTCAGGTTGGGTTTGGTAAGGTTATGTTTAATAAGGTTTAGTATGATTTGGGTTAGGTTGGATTACTTTGTGTTTGGTTAGGTTGTATTAGGTCAGTTTTGATTCGGTTGGGTTAGGTTCAGTCGGGTTAGGTTCGAATATGTTAGTATAGGTTAGGTTGGTTGGTTTAGGTTAAGTTCCCATGTGTTTTGCTAGGTTAGGTTATGATGTGATAGGTTATGTTGGGAATGATTAGGGTTAGTTGGGTTAGGTTAGGGTTGTGTAAGGTTGGGTAAGGTTAAGTTTTATATTATGTTGGTTTAGGTTAGGTTGGGTTGTGTAATGTTGGGTAAGGTTTCATTGGTTTAGGCTAGATTTGATTATTTTATATTACATTAGTTTGGATTAATTATAGTTTTGTGTAGGTCAGATTGATGTAGGTTATGTTTGGTTATGTTATGTTGGATTGGGCTAGGTTTGGTTGGGTTATGTTGAGTCGTGTGGGTTAGGTTGTGAAAGACAGGGTCTGGTTAGGTTAAGTTAGAATATTTTGGTTATATATAGTTTTTTAAGTTGGTTTTTTTGCTTAGGTTAGACTGGGGTACGTTGGATTACATTATATTGATATTTTTTTTTGTTTGGATTTAGCTTATGATTGAGTAGTAAAGGTCGAATTATGGTATACTTGAAAGGATAAAATTGGAGTGTGGTTATTTAATTGATGTTATTTGTGTAAGGTTTTGGGCTATTATATTTGTGTGTGGTTATCTGTAAATTGTTATTTTATTCCCATTATTTAAGTTATTTTGATTTAGGTAGTGTGGGTTGGGTTAGTTGGGTTAGGTTGTTTGCAGTGGTGTTCTTTGGTTAGAGATTATTTTGGGTGGGTTATTGTAATTTAATTATGTTTTACGTGTGAAGCTGATTTTTTTGTATTGGGTTGTTTTGGTGTAAGTGTTTGGGTTAGAATTTTTGTGTGATTTTTGTTGGGTTGTTTGTGTGATTTGTGTTAGGTAATTTTTATGAGATTTGAGTTAAGTTAAATGGGTTAAGTAGTTTGAGTAAGTTTATTTATGTTGCATATATTTTCGTTGTTTTTTAACAGAGGTTATTTGATATTGGGTTTATGCATTTTAGGTTTAGGGGATTTGTGTAATGTTATATGGGATTTTTTGTTAGGTTTTTTATTCTGTTGGGTTCTTTGTGCGAGATTATTTGGTAAGGGTAACAAGTTGTTTGGTTTAAGAAAATTATTAAATAATCATTCTGATGGGCACATACTAATTTTTTCAATATTAAATAAGGATGAATTCCAAACGATGCTACCAACACCGCGTAGACGTAGGTGAACACAGTACACGAAGGTTGGCAAGCAATGCTGCGTGGCCATGAATCCTTCATCTATATAGCTAGAACCAGCAACTGATGGCTCCGAAAATACACAGAAATGTGTTCCGAAATCGGGACATAACATGAAATTTTTAGCGTTGACCATAGAATGTTAATATATCGTTGAATTCAGAATTACGTATTCTATGTTTGTTTGCTTCATGTTGTTTTCGAGTTTTAATCTGCGAGTAGTTTGAAAATGAAACTAAACAACCTTGTGTATATAATTAAAATAACTTCGCATTCAAAACATTTTTTTATGTGAAAGACTTGGAACCATCCTTTACTTCATACCACAATATTTTGGGGACGGTTTTCTGTTTCCTCACGCCGATGATCTACTTCACAAAACTCACAAAATCCTTTACTGTGAAGCTAACTCCAAGTATAACCACTTAAGGCACTATAAATTTTATTACAGGTTTGAAAGATAATTGAAGCTGTTATGAACGAGTGGTTCGGGGAAAATTTTCCGCCGTTAATTATGTCTCTGTTGGAAAGAGTCAGTAATATAAAAACACACCACGTAAATTTTGCTTGGAATTGGAGAATAAAATGTTAGTTACTAAATATAATACGATTATATTATTCGTGCACAGTGCGGCAACACAGCACGAAGCAAGTCGTAAGGGAATTCTGTCATGTATGTCATGTCAATTCTACGTAGAAACGAGTTTACACAGTCCAGGATTTGAACCAGCACACTTTATATGCTGACCAGAACAGTGATGCGTGACACTTCAAAAATACTTTTCCAAGTATGACTGCCAAGAATAAAAAAAAATACAACAAATTCCAAATTATGAATGTGCACATGATATAGCGTTAAATTTTACTCAAACTTGACACACACAGAATATAAAAATTTCTGTAAAGGTGTGTCAAGTATCCCCGTTTTACGGTGTTAGTTTTTGTTCAAGTGTTACTAAACTGGATGTTGAAACAATATCGAATCGAAAATAAACAGAGAGTGGAAAAACTCGCGGGTTCACTGGCGTGTAGGCTATCATACATATGTGTCCTCCAGTAAACAACAACTGCTCATAGGCTACTCTCTGACACGGAAATATCACATGATTGGGTCAGTATTCTGTTGCTTCTTCATAATTGGCTCTGGTCTCTCCAGGAGGTGTCAAATAAGTCAAGAGCCTATTACGAACTTGGAACTAACATACAGTTGTTAGAATTCTAACCCGTACCCTAGACAAAACGCGTACAGTTTACCTCGTGTATCGTGTGTCCAGTGGCTGGCTGGACCTCCTGGTCGTCGTGGTCCAAGGTCACAGATATCTTAGGTGCAGGGTTGCTGTCGTGGAACACGCTGCTGACCTTGGAGGGCGCCTTCCTAGGTTCCTCGTCGTGATGGGACATCGCCTCGAACCTCATAGCCAGCAACTTGACTGACGTGGGCCTGACACACACAAGACACACAACACACTGGTCTCTATGCTCAAGGCCACAGGTTCCTACTTATGGTGTTACTAGACGTGTGCGAGATGCGAGTTCCCATCACCAACATCTCAGGAACCATCCAACTTTTCTCGCATGTTAAGATATTTTTAGTAAACAAATAAATGCATACACGCTTACACACACACACACACACACACACATATATATATATACATACATACATACATACATAGGCCTACATAGCACACACGCTTGACTAATTTTTTAAAATAAATAAATTTTATAAACATCGAATATTGGCTTAAATTACGTACTGTTTTGTTTTCGAAAACATTAGGCTACATAACCAGAAATATTTTTCAATACATGTAAATAGGGTTAAACGATATCTGCTCGCTGTAAGCTAAAAATTAAAAACTAACACCAGTGTTACGAACGGTATTTTTAGACTTCGGTGTCTGGGAATATTTTTACCGGAATTTAAAGATAACAATAGAAATATACGTTGGATTTTTACGCCATTCTGGCTACCCAAGTAATCATTACATTTTCGTCACTAAAACGAAAAGAAAAACAATATTAAGCCCATTAAGTCATTTCACTTTGTCATTGTAAAGATAAGACGTGAATGTACCATTTTAAAAATTCTGTACCTAGATGCCCATACCTAATGTGAATCATGAAATCGTATATGTTCATAATATTCGACCGTCAATAAAATCAGGCAATAAAGGGGAACACTAAATGAACAAATGTTAATGGAAGCATCGCTCTAGCATGTTTAGCCCATTTCGTAAATGTGTTCTATGTGACGAAGCTCTACAAGCTGCTGGCGGTCTAAGCAGGTCTGTCTCTTCAAATTCGTTGCAGATTTAGCTTCTTATCTCCTGACTTTCTCCAGAAAAACTTCTCATGTTTTTACCAAAACTCAGATGGTGTTTCTTCATTATTCCCTGCGAAAGAAGGTACGAATGTTCAAAGAAGGTATAAATACACTGTAAAAAATGTTACTAATATTACTCATCATATGTATGGTAATATTCCCCAACCTTGTGAGGGAAATCTGATTTCCGAACATGTGTGGAAATTTCCGCAAGGTAGCGTATTCGTCACACAAACCACTCGGAAGTTTCACTCGCGGGTTATGTCAAATTGTCCTAGAGGGCTTGCGCCAATATGTAATGAAAAATTACATTACCAGTTGAGTAACTTTCCTTGACACGTGTTGAGTAATTTTCCCTCACTTGTAGAGGTAATTAGCTTCCATTACATGTAGAGTAATTTTACCTCATCTTTTTTTACAGTGTATTAAAAGTAAGTATGTATTGTTACAAGTTTGGGAGCACAAACTTTACATGTGGGCAATTCCCATGAGTTCTTCGGGATAGAGGTCTATAATTACAAATAAAAGAGTTAAATTAAGTACTGGATTTAATAGCTCACAAAGCTATGAAATACACAAAACAGTAATAGAACTAGAACTCTCACAACACAATTAGTTATGCACACAATTACTCCTGTG
>PNEQ01110287.1:0-22986 GCA_003012365.1 Medauroidea extradentata
CCCCCCCATACGTTTCTAAATGCGCCACTGGCTGATAGAAATGGAAAACGAGAGGTTGAGAGAGGTAAATTATCTCAGATCATTGAAATCATTGTACAGTTACAATTATTACTGGATATAACCAAGTTTGAATAATTATGTCATTGAATCGCGTTGTTTGGAAGGACATCAGTCACTATTTTGACAGTCCACACTTTTATTTATATTATTTTTGTCGTAAAAAATAGATCTTACGATTGGTGCAAGAACAGCATTTGTCAGAACTTCGTACTGCTAGTTTCAAGCACGTAAATTGTAGGATGTGTTTTGAAAGAGCAATTGTTTTTTCAAGTTTTCTTTCTACGACTGATGCCCTTACAAATCAGAGTGATTCAATTATACGCATTGCAAAGGTCTGTAGCGTAAGCTAAAGGTTTTTTGTCTGTGTATGTATGTGCACTTTGGGGCGCGGCGACCGAGTTGTCAGACTATTCGCCTCACACCAAGCCTATCCGGCTTCGGTTCCCGGAGGAGTCGGTCCCCAAGTGGGTGTTCTTGGGGTTCTCCTGTATCCTCCGCCCTTCTCATTTCGGCGTTTCTCCAATGTATGACCTCATTCCATGTGATTCTTCGAGGCTAGCAGATGCCTATGTGAGCCCAGTAGTACAGGACGTTCATGATAAAGTGAGCCCTGCATAAAGTTTTATTTCAGCCGTTTTGTAGCTATCGTCACTATTTTTAATAAGAAATCTTCCACGTAGCTAGGAACCAGTGAAATAATTTCAACACTCTCAAAGGTTAACTTCTATAGGCCCAATAAAATACATTATTAATTAATTACATTTTCTGTTGAGTGTTCAGTTTATAGTGAACAGACCATAGTTCTGTATCCGGGGTATACGATACCCTGGCCCTTATATATCGTCCTCATATGATATTATTTCATGTGCACACGTTTTCGTGTCATGGGCGTGTCCAGGTGGGAGGGGTGGGTGTTTCTGGGGTTCCACCCCCTCCTCTCCAAAATATCAATTTCTCTATCAAGGTATTGTATTTTGCGTTGCATAAGGTATAGAATATGTCATAAGCACAACTTAATATTAATGAAATATGTTAATGTGGCATTAACAGACGTCGATAAAGCATTTATGCAAGGTGACTGTTCAAAACCCTCTCCGAAAAGTATCCCTATACGCCCATGTTATGAATTCAAATTTTCTAGTACTATCTTAGACACATCGCCTACATACAAAGAGCACGTGTCATTAACTCTCTTCTCCACCTCTGTTTATACGTTAAATTATGTTATCTGTGTAGTTCAACCACCTGTCACGGTATCTCTTTCAGAAGAAAATCACTCTCTGCAATCCGAAGAAGGAAACACTGCTGGTAAAAAAAAGTGTAGCTGTTTTCAGGTATTTATTGTGCATATACTTACTTTCTTCACAAAGGTTTTAGTAAAAGTATCACAAAATACGTTAGAGTAATTGAAGGGTAGATTGTAAGACTGACCTGACTTATGAATGGTGTAGCCAATCATGCACTTGCCATTGGGCGGCTCGAAGCTACGCCGACTGCCGTTGCACTGAGGACAACACTCGCCCGGCACATGGAAGATCTTGTCCTGGGGGCAGTGCATGACGGGACACGCCTGCTTGGTGCATACAGTGCGGCCAGCCTCGCAGCGACACTGGACACACGGGTCCTTGGAGATCGTCACTTCGTGCCCCTTGCGCAGGTCCTGCCCGTTGATCCTGCAGCCTGACACAACAAACACACACTACTTAAGGGCTTGGGCCCGAGTTTCTCGGCTTTCGAGAGAATTGTTTTTTACGCCCAAACGAAAGTCGTTATCGTAAAGTGGGTCTGTAACTTTGTTGAAAATTGGTTCTTGTACGTAATATAAATTTCCTAGACACTGAATATGAAGACTGGGGCTTATTTATCAATTAAATAGAAATTCGGTTTATTAACTAATTAAAAGCAATTTTGTTGTATTTTGTCTCGACAAAATCAGAGTAGATATAAAGTATCAATTGTGACAAAGTGTCTGTGTGGTTTTGCGATATCAGCACCCGTTCATGTTATAAAAATAATTATCTTTAAAAATGTAGAAACTCGGGCCCAAGCCCTAAACCCAGTGAACACTCCGTAAGAGCACAATCCGTGAGATGTACGTGCATACACACATAAGAGAGAGTCATGTTGTTTGCACAAATGCACATACTTCTACATTATTAGCACATCCGAAGAGGAGTTTATAGAACTGAAAGTTTGAATTTCCCTTCCTCCAATACATTTTATATAGGCCTACATCAAGTTTCAATGGCAATTATTTCGTTTCATTATGTCTATTGGTTTTGCAGTGTGAAAGAAGTAAAAAACCGTTACAAAATATTTTTGTATTACAAAAATGATTGTATTTTAGAATTTTTTGCTACTTTTAACTGTTCTTAAAAAAATATTTTGTAATGGGATTTACATAGCCTACTTCAAGCTGCAACCCGTTACAAATAGTTTCAATAGGAATTATTTCATTTCATTATGTTTATTGGTTCTCGTGGTGTTCATGAAGTGAAAACATATAAATGCCACTATGGGGAAAATGGCTGAAAGATTTTTGCAAGAAGAAAATAACTCACAAGCAACGTCAACAAATATGAAAATAATTTTTTCCACACTTTAACACCTTTAAAGATGCCTGCCTGGGCCCCTTAGCCAATAGAACTTAATTAGAAAACTTCTAAACGTGCGTAAGTGATGTTTGCTTACGTATAGCATTTAAATGATAGTACACATGTTTATACCAATTTCGAATTCTGAAGTAATATTTCAAGCATATTTTCGCACGGCCAAAAATCACAAAAATGAGTGTAATTGCGGTCGTGTTTAGATAGGTAAATTTAGATGCATATTTTTTTAATTATGTGTGAATACAATACATCTTATTATTTAATATTACGTTATAAAATGATAATCTCAGCAGTGGATGTCTCACAGAGATAAGTAGTCGGCGGGAAGACTTCTCATCAGTTCAGCGACTTGCGCCTAGAGGCTAGGATAAGGCGTGAAGTCTATATTTTGCCACAATTTTAGCGCCCTGTAAATCTAAGGGGCACGCGTCTCTATCCCTAAGGTCATTAGCCCTAAAGTCACTAGCCCTAAAAATTCCTCACTTTCAAACCAGGCAGTATAACTTAACTCAAGAGCCCTAAAATCAGAAGCTCTAAAATCAATAGCCCTATAATGTCACTAGCACAAAAAGTATTTTAGGGATAGTGACGTGTACCGTAATTCTAGGCCTCGAATTCACAATATACATTAGGTAACCCGGGCGTCCACAGAACATTAGATTCATTGCAGTGAAGCTTTTAACAAGAACATTTGTTTCTGATAAGAACGGCTGTAAGACATGGCAGTCTTGAAATCCTAGTAGCCTCGCAGTGGTGGTTATGGTAGCTAGTACCACCCTACACGCTATCAAGACATTGTAGACGGGTTCCCTGCATTACATTTTTTCAACAAGCATAGGGCTTGGTCCATAGTCTAGTTACATTATACCAAGAGCCTCGCCTGGAGGACGGGCTAACGGCGACGACAGTGCAATCAGGTCAATAGCTGCACAAGACGAGGGCCTCAGCGATTCTCCCCACCTGCACTGAAGACAGAATCTGTCTTCCACGAGCCTGCCAGCCGTCATTTGATCTAACTGCCATGCGTCTCTAGCGGAGCCATTCTTCATCAGTATGGTGAGGTCTAAGGTGTCCAAAGTTCACCCAACGTCCAGAAGAAATATAACGTAAATTAAACACGTTATCAATCGCTCCCATCCAGTCTGAACAATACAGCACAGCCTTGTAATAATCTGTAATTTTAACCATGTAAATTGAAGCCACAGTAACAAAAATAACATTTTTTTTATTCAGCAGCCCTTGCTCTTAACATTAACATCTTTACAAGTTTCAGTATTTAGTGCCTACCTCTGGCTACAACCATCTGCCTAACTCATGTAAAAACGGCCAAAAGGTCAGTAACTAAAAACTGGGGCTTGGCGATTGGAGGGCGTGGTTACTCGTAACGCCAGAAACCAAAACTTGTTTGCGGCAGTGTACTGGTACACGAATAACAAACACTTGGGCTGGCACGCGAGACGCTGAAATTAGCGGAGGCCAGAGTCGAGAAATGTAGTGGAGACTTCCCGAAGTCTATGATGTCCCTCGTCAACCACGCCTTAACAGTTGTCAGTCTGTCGCTGAGTTTCCAACTGAAAAATCTACTCAACAGGTCGTGGATTTGAAGTAACGCTCAAACCATACGTGTGGCGTGGCCTACGTAAAAAAAAAAAAAAAAAAAAGTGTGGAGGTGAGAATTTATGGCGGTAGTCAAAATTTCTTTTGAGGAGGAGTGGGCACAATACCTGAATTATATTTGTAAAACTACACGCTTTTATTAAGCAAAAAATCTATATTTATGTACACATCAGAGAGCTGCAAAATTAATTTCTTTATACTTTGTAAGAAATATATTTCTAACTATTTTGAATTGGGAAATATGGTAGCACGTGCCCACCCTCTGACTTCCCCACCTCTGCCCCTCCCCTACTAATAACCTTATTTATATGTAAAACTGATTAGTAACGCTACATTTTCGTCTCTATAGCTTTGTGGACAATTTAATCTGTCATCACTTAAGTTATTCGACGTGCTGTGTTTACTAAAGAATTCAAGACATAATTTTGTACTTGTTTGTTGCGGCGATAAGAGACGAAAGGAAAGAAAAAATAATATGCGCAGGTGCCGGTTTGCGCACACGAAACACGCACACGCACTGGTACGCATTGTTTAGCTACCTGTCGCTAAATCCAAACTCAGTGAACAAGAATGTACTAATGAAACAGGTCTTCAGATATGTTTTCCAACATAAGTACTTGTCTTATATAAGTATTTGAGTCGTTTTAAGAACTAATTTTCGATTTAATTACTTACTGGATAGAAAGAAAACACTTTTTCTTAAATTTTAAATTTTACTTTTGAGATGAAATTAAAACTGTAATACTGATATTATTTAGCCTAAGTCTTACGTACTATGATACTACGTTACTTCTCAATTCTTGTTTGTTCTTGCCAACGTCATGTAGACCTAGGTTTGTGTGTAACGTAACATTTTCTCTGTAAAATTGCTAACAGTTATCACTTCTGCAAGAAAATGTTCGTTAATACAAGTTCTAAATTTACCATCAGGTGGAACTGTGTGGATGTGATATAGTCCTATGTAAAGACGTTGTTTAATAACATGTGTAACCTATCTGTTTAGGGACAAGACCCATTTATTTGACGTAAAAAACGACTTCATTGAACGACGAATCTTACGCCGCTGTTTGTTCCTTGCCAATTAAGGGTTAGATATAAAATATACGAGCACTGAAAGATTCTAATGTCCCCACACAGTTCCTTTGTGGGAATTATGCTATTAGCATACACAAAAAAATCACAACTGTATGTGGTAATGAACGTGGTAAGTTATTACCGTTAGGTTGCTGCTATGCCCCTTTTAAAGAAATTTTGCTATAAATCTTTATTAAAATTATTTATAGTAAAGGAGAAAAGTTGAAGTGTTCATACAGTCATACCCAGATCATAATAAACTGTAAAATTTTAACAGAAAAATGGGAAGATATGCGCAATGAATTCACAGTCACCCAGTAAATATACTAATATTTTGGATGTACGTTAGTTTTATTGATTTTATTTTCTAAGTAATATTCCAGTAGAACACAATGTTAGGTCATATTAGAAAGTTACTTAATATGCCGACCATGAATGCTGTATAAACTTGCTGCACTGGAGTTTGAAGCTTTAAATAATTGCAAAAAAAATATTCAGAGCTCCGAAATGCAAATAAAGTGTATGTTTAATGTAAGCCAAGAGAACAGGCGAATAAATTACCACTTGCACGGAGAAGAATTTTTTAGCCTGTCATAATTAGTAAGGAGTCGAAGACCCAAGGTATAGGTCATTCGGGATAAAGTGAGCACTAGCCGCTGCTACATATAATTCAACATTGACAACAGTTACGTTATTGCTTGTACAGTTGGTAGCGAATTACAGCATGCAGTTCCGTGTATTTTATATTTAAATACAACATTACTGAAAGAACATCAAATGGAAACGACCTCGCCGTATTTAATATACTTTAAAATATTTATATATGATACTAGCTGTCCCTTTGTGGCTTCGTCTACGATATTTTTATTTAGCGCCTGCAGAAAGTGATGCATCCGGGCCGTTCAACTTCAACAGTCATTAGCGAATTACGTCTAGCGCTCCGCGCTGCTGACGTAGTTCAAAATTCCACCGACAGGTGGCATCAGAGTTAGGTTTTCACCAGAGATGAAGTTTTCAACGCTTAGCTTGGAAGCGTTGTGTTTGTTCGTTGTGCAATAAAAATAGGTTTCTGATAAACACATTCAAAGTATTAGAAATTACGATATTCTCATTGGTATTCTGTAATTTGTTATGTCTTACGATCGCCAATGAGTATCTTGATTTAGAAACAGCAATTTTTTTTTTATTTCACACACTAAAAAATACGGTGTTGTTTTTACTTTTTGTTGAGTGCATCGTTGTTCATGGCAGTATAACTGAACAGAATTTGAATTCTTAAATTGCGTGTGCCATGTTTTTTTTGTTATTATTTTTAGTGCCGGTTTTGAGTTACAAATTCGATTTTAATGTGTACAAATTTACGAAATTCGTAACGGCAATAGCACGTGCCGTATAAATTAGAGTTGATGCACAGAAACCAGTATTGAAAGACGTTAACTCGCTGGTATTTAATTAGTAGATATTGTTGATAACATTTTCAGGCCAGTGTAATGTAGATGTAAACATTGCACAAGGCTACGTAAATTAAAACACGTGGCAATGTTTATATTTACGTGCGGCGGAAAGATATAAACTGGCAGAAAATAGAAATTAATCAGGGCTTTTTTGAGTGCTCACTTTATCCCGAATCACCTATAGGAGTGATACCTAAATGTGTCAGTGTGTCCTAGGACAGCCACGCAGGAAATATCCAGAGCAGGAACACAATTCGGTGGTGTTTTGCATAAAGGGAGTTACCAACATATGTGAGGCTTATTGATAGCGCCCTTCTTGCGAACACCAACGATAGGTATCGCGGCATGCTGGGATTTGGTCGTCGTGGCCGTAATCACAGCCATGTCTAACTCCCAAAACTTCGTAATAGCATTCTGGAGGACCCGAATACGAACCACAGCTCCGGCCGTCCTGACGGTTTTCCCTGGTTTCCCGAAATCGCTCCAGACGAACACTGGGATGGTTCCTAAACAAAGACCATGTTTGACTACATTCCCAGCTCCTGTCCTTGTACCAAGTTGTGTCACCTTCAATAATGACCTCGCTGTCGAGAGACGTAAAGCCCACTTACCTTACCTACACTGTTAAAAAACTTCCTAAAATGTTTAGGAAGTAGTTAACCTAACGCAGTTTGGGACAGTTACCATACTTCCGCCTTGTAAATATGCAAACTTTTACTTCTTTTACAATATAAGTCTGGTAACTTCAGTTTACATTTGACTGTTTTACTAAAAAGTTTGAAAGTGCTACAGTGGATGTCTGGGAAACAAAACTACAATACCTACTGTATTAGTGTTCCTATACGTATGTGTGTTAAATTTACAAACCATTTTAGAGTGTATCTCCCATAGTAACTAACACCTCTTATTTACTATAATAGAAAAATAGGGAGGGGGTTACAATAGTCACCGTTAAAAATCCATCGATAGAAAAATATTTCATGAAAACACTAGAGAATGATCTACTGGAAACAGAGGAGGGCGAGGAAAACGAATGCTAGTGATTTGAAAATTAAATAATGGTCTGGAGGAGTGGTATCTTTCATTCGTTTGTTGGTCGCAATGTTGTTTGTCACGAGAACTGGGGGAGGTATGCTACAGTACACTCGCTAATTCATTGCAACCTGTCTACATCTGACATAAGAGTATCCCATCGAAGGTCTGCACATCGAACATGATCACCTCCCACCACGGCGATCCGGGTTACATTCCCGGCGGGGTTGGTCCCCGGATATTCGCATGCGGGGATACTGCCGAACGTTGCCGCTGGTCGGCGGGTTTTCTCTGGGATCTCCCGTTTTCCCCGCCCCACCAATCCGGCGCTGCTCCACACTCGTATCATGTCACCCCTCACCAGCTCTAAAGACCTAGATGTTGAGTGCTGACCAGAAGTTCTTCACTTCTCTCATATATGTCTGTGTTTATCATGTGCAATTTTTGAAACTACAGCAAACTTTCGGTTTAATGAATCTTGAAGACATGTATAAAATTGTCTTCTAAATTGAAGGAAGTGTTTAATTTGAATGATAAATTATGATAGGACTCTTTGACTGGATTAAAAAATTAATTTGTTGGAAATGGAAGAACTGCTAAACTGAAAGACTTCGAACTGAGAGATTACTGTCAATTCAAATGGTAACAGAACTGTTTTTAAGGAAATAGTGATTCAATATATTTAATCAAAAAGTATTTTTTTTTTTTAAATCCCCGTGTCACGCAACAAGGGAAAAATCTAGGAATACGCCAACATAATGGTGACATGGAAACATGACCCTCACCAAACTGAAGCAATAAGATGGCACCTGAGAATTTTCGCGGTTGTGGCTGCGGTGACCCTGGAAAATATGATCAAGAGGATGTTTGATGAGGTTAGGGGAAGGTAAGGGGGAATATCGGCGGTTGTCCCAGCGGAGGTATAGGATGACGGCAAGGCTGAGGATCGTAATTGGACTGTGTGGTTGCCGAGACAGGGTAGTGAAGGGGGGAGCAGATATACCTGGCCGCGGCGGGAACGGCCATAAATCACGAGGCCGATGAGAGCGGCAGGGTAAACAAAGGGAGATGGGGTGGCAGGACCACCGGGGTGGACCACACACAATACCTCCCTCCCTGTTGCTGATGGAGATCACCATCTCGCGGCCAGGCGCTCACTACACGCCAACCTCCTCCACTATACGATATGCTCACCGCAAAAATATCATCTTTGTTTATTTATTCACAGCCAAATTCAACCATACGCTGGTTCACAATTGCTACGTGCCAATACAGAAACTGGACTCTACCTTACATAAATAAATATATATATATATACACATTCATTCTAAGTGCACTAAAATAATGGATAATTAACCATGTATAAACGTTTTAATAAATACAGTCGTATATAAATTTAAATGTCCTTCCTTAGCTGGTTCCTAAAAAGCAGGGATTTATATTTTTCGCTGAATATATGAGGTAGATTATTCCAAATTTCGCTTGCAAAATAAGTGAACGATTGCTTGTGAATTGACTTATTGTATCGAACCAGTTGAAAAAAAAATTTTTTCTAGAATATTTTTAGCTGTATCTTGTCAACTATAATAACACATCCCTGCAACAAGTAGAAAATACCTGGCGATCTCCAAACTGCTGAACATATTTTATTGAATCATAGCTAAGAGCACTATCGATTAAGTCATCTCACCTTTAAAACACACACACACACACATACATATATATATATATATATATATACATTAAAATCCGTTCATCCATTTATGAGCTACGATGCCACAGACAGAATACACACATTAAACTTCTAACTCCTCTCTTTTTGCTTTGGGGGTTAAAAAAATGCTTAAATCAGCTAAGAAATAATTTCTGTGCCTGACAATGATGTATAACACTTTTGCAGTGACTTGGTCTATGTTCACTAAGGCCGCATTCCAATTACGAGTATCCTCATGGAGATAGAAAACTTTCGCAATCTCTGATGAGATTCCTTCCTCTTGCTCTCCCACATACTCGCTCATTTTCTCTCCCTCTCTCTCGCCCTCTCTCTCTCTCTCTCAAGTGGGAATGACTCACTCGCTAAATGCCACAGAAACCACATGCCGAGAATCTCATAGATAGTTTTATGGCGCGTAATTATTCCCTCAAGCCAACGCGGTAAATTACAATAGTATCTATTCACTTCATGGCCTTGCACATCTCGGAAGCTAAGCAGCATTTACAGAACATTAGCTTCCACGCTGACTGGAGAGAAAAATGTTGGTTTTTAGCAAAAATATTGAAACATTCCTTGAATAGTGCTGACTGTTCATGAAAGAGGAAGTGGAATCGAGAAATGATGTCCTTGCAGATGTTGAAGGCCATGCTGTCATTAACTACTTCAAACCACACGAACGGCAGATGTCGGCGCAAGAAAGTGCCTCGGGCGTATAACCATTGAATATATATATATATATATATATTCAATGGTATAACTTCGATATGTCGCAGCATTATCACTGTTCCGCTCTCTATCTGTAGAACACGAAGGACAAGGAAGATATTCTTCCGTTAGTCCTTAGGATGTAATAGATGAACAAAGAGAGAGCACAAACAACACACTGAGTAAATATCTAATTGAAGGATCAGAGCACATGGGTTTCAGCCACATAAAAAAAAGCGAGGAATGAAAGAAGTGAATTGTTACGTTCTCTGATGTAGTACATGCATGACTTTAGGGTGAATTATAGGAACACAAAGGCATACACACTACATCGACTGTCTATTATTTCAAATATTATGTAACCAAACCGTTTTTTTTTACTCGCAGAGAACATGCCTGTGCAGCGCTAATTCAATATAATTTTTTTTAAAGAAATTAATACGCATATATTTACAACTTACTATACAAAATGAAAAATGAAACTAACTTTTGGGGTTTACGTATTTGTCACTTTAGTGCAGAAATTAATAAATCTTTGATTTAAACTCATGAATATCTGCCTATTTCGTTCAATTACAAGACTTCCTGTACATCTCGCCTTTAGAGCTAGGTGTAACTGTTCTACAGTAAGCAAGAGTAATGTTCCGTGAGCTGTAAGTGCTGTTGACTGTGAATCGTAAATTAAGGTGGCCGCCTAACAAGGCCGCCTAGATGTATGCAGAAATTTGGCCGTTACAATGTTATTATTTGAAAACTGCTCCGCGTGCGTTAGTTGTATCTGCTTATGAATAGCATTCAAAGACCGACCCACGTGTGTTTTGCGAAAATTGGTTCGTGTGTGATCCTTTTTAGACACGAGCATCTTAGACCCAGTATCCTTTGAAAGATGTGTGCGTCTAAAACACACATTTATCTATAGTATTAAGTCATAAAATGACATGGTTACCGATAAATATCTAACAGAGGTGAGTTCTTGTTGATATAATGCGCGTCAGTTCAGTGACTTACACCTACACTATAAAAAATACAATATCGGACAGTTGCCATACTTCCGCCTTGTAAACATACAATTTTTTATACTTGGTACAATACAAGTCCGGTAACCTCAGTATACATTTGACTGATTCATATAAAAGTTTAAGAATGCTACCATGTATGTCTGAGAAACAATTATGCCATACCTACTTTCTTCACGTGTAGCAAATTTACAAACTATTTTTTAGAGTGTAGAAAGTGGGATGAGGCATGATGCGCGTGCTGTGACGTAGTTAATGGGGGTTGATCCCTGTCAGATCGGTTTTACGGTTTTACTTATAAATCAGGGAATAGACACAGTGTTTTAATTTTTTCACGCTGACAAGGCATAGTTAATTGTTTCGTTCACTTTTTGGAATCCATATGGCATTGTTTCTGTTAATGTTGCGACCTCTGAAGTCGCTCCCGTAAATAAAGCAATTTTTCCTTTTCAGCTGTTTCCCGTTGCAAAATAATGAATATATTTTGGTTCCAGGAATTACCGAAAATCGATTATGTTTGTATATATGCCTTGTCGTGACAAAAATTTTGATACATCGACTGGAACAGAAGTTATCGAGAAGAAACAGACAACTACAAGGTGGTTGGGATCAATACCCCTTAACGCTTCCGCACTTTAAAGTAAAATTCTTTTCAAACCAGGCGACCACCTTAAGTGAAGTGTAGAGAGTTAAGTTGCAGGGAATTTAACATGAGACTACGAAGAAACTAACGAATAACGAAAGAGAGAGAAAGAGAAAGCCTAGCTTGGCTGTAGTCAACACATCCATAAACAAAAACAATAGAACAACATCCCATAAGCAATTAGACAACAACAAATACAGAAAAATAAACTAGACATCAAAAAATAAAAGTCGAAAGACGTACCATATAATTGGTAAAATCTCAGGGCACCACAAAGTACAGACAATACTGAGACGAATACAATGTTAGACACAAGACAGGACAACAACGACGACGTCACAGACAATAGACATAGACTAGACGACCCAACGGTGACATCATAAAAGAACACAATAACAGAAAAAGAAAGAAACATTTTTGGCAAAGTGGCAATAGGCTGTATAATCCATTAAAAGGTGCGCGGCCAATCAGACGAGAGCTTGACTGCCATTGGTCGCACTAGAAGCACAGCTATATACTATAAATACTACCCAGTTTGTTTTCCAGCTTTCACTTTTATTTCACCTGATGGAAGCAGATGTCAGCTCCCGAAATGTCGTGAACAGTCGGTCTTATGAAACCTACTGTGTTCTTGTGTGTCTTTATCGTTATGTCGTCTAGTATATTGTCTGTGGCGTCGTCGCTGTTATCCTGTTCTGTGACCAACAGTGTCTTCGTACCAGTATTGTTTGTGCTTGTCTTAATTGTGGTTTCCTGAGTTTTTACACATTATTTATTCTTTTAAAGACTTTGTTTGTGGCGAAATTAAGGCTTTCGTCTCACTAACACTTAACCATGTGTAAGACAATTAAAACATAAACGTGTGATTAATAAAAATGAAACTATAACTGCAATGAACACTTAAATATCAAATTAATATAGCATAAATAATTCATTAACTTAACTAGATGCACTAACAATTTTCAACTGCTTTTACATGTTAATGAATAACTGTAATATCATCGCAAGTAAAGAAAAAGAAGACAAATATTTGTACAGTGATACTAGAAATACGCAACTAGTCTTTTTAAAAAATGCAAGTATTGTGTACACTGTAAAAACTGATAGTAATGTTACTCATCATATGTATGGTAATATTCCCCAACCTTGAGAGGAAAATCTGATTTCCGAATATGTGTGGAAATTTCCACAAGGTAGTGCATTCGCCACACAAACCACTCGGAAGTTTCGCTCGCACGTTATGTCAAATTGTCCTAGAGGGCTTGCGCCAATATGTAATGAAAAAATACATTACCAGTTGAGTATCTTTCCTTGACACGTGGTGAGTAATTTTCCCTCACTTGCAGAGGTAATTAGCTTCCATTACATGTATAGTAAATTTACCTTAAATTTTTTTACAGTGTATGCTTTCTAAATATTTGTGTGTAACAACATAGTTATAAACTAAACTTGCGGGGTTCATGTGTAAGACTTATCTGGATAACAGCATTATAGTATACAATAAACGTAATGTTCCTAAGAAAAAAAAACTATAATGCTGTGTGATACAATAAACGTAATGTTCCTAAGAAAAAATACTATAATGCTGTGTTATCTAAACATTTATATTCATACATAAACTAGTTAAATTTAAAGAAAATTAAAGAAATTGCATGTCTAATAAAATTTAGATTTTTAGTTAATTTTAAATTCTCAGCACATAAAAAAATAATTAAGAATACTAGTAGAAATAGATGCAATAAGAAGTAACAGCATATCTCTACTCCACGAGATTTTTAGTTTGCAACAAACACGTTTTAAATAACGTTTGAAACTGCTTAGGTTTGAAATTGTCTTTAGTTCATTGGGCAAATCATTCCAAAATCGAGCACCAGACACCGTAAAAGATTGGGAAAAAAATTTTGTTTTATGTTTAATTACCATGAGTAGCAATGTTTCGCATGGTGATTATTATTTACACTGAGGGACTGGAATTTGTCAAGAAGATATTTAGGACTTCTGGATGTAAGAGGAGTGCAATCTGCGTCTTTCTTCCAGTTCGAGCCACTTGAGATTTTTTTAGTAGTGTCTGATATGGTCTGGAGGTTTCAAGTTAAATATGTAACGTACACAGGTGTTTTGCAATCGCTGTAGTCTTGCAGCTAGTTCACATGTTACATCACTGTATACAACATCGCAGTAATCGATGGTCGGGAAAATTAGTGACCGTACAACTAGTTTTTTCGTCTCTACTGGAAGAAAGTTTTTCATGCGCTTAAGAGATTGCAAATATGCAAATACATTCCTGCAAATTGTTTTGACGAGATTTGTCCAAGTAATACATTAATTCATTTTAATGCTATCATTAGTTACTCTTGTGGTCATAGCAATTTATTGGTCCTCTACGAAGATCGTGTTCATATCGAGTGAAGCGATCGTAATTTATAGATTTCTCGACCCAATTATGGTGTACTGAGTCTTAGTAGCGTTTATCTGCAACCCATTATTTTTGGACCAGCGAACAGATCAGTGTTAACTTGATCAACGCTTGTGTACAGTTTACTGGGAACATCACTTACATATATATGGAAGTCGTCAGCATACAAATGGTAATTCACATACTGCAAACACTCTGGCAAATCATTTATGAACATAGAGAACAACAGTGGTCCAAGTACTGACCTCTGTGGAACACCACAAG
Source organism: Medauroidea extradentata (assembly GCA_003012365.1). Classification (NCBI taxonomy): domain Eukaryota; kingdom Metazoa; phylum Arthropoda; class Insecta; order Phasmatodea; family Phasmatidae; genus Medauroidea; species Medauroidea extradentata. The sequence goes on from PNEQ01110287.1 coordinate 14,608, forward strand.
GTACATTGCGCCAACTAGAAGAAAAAAGATCTATTTTAATGCATTGTTTACGTTCCATTAGACATGATTCAAACCAATTGACTGCATCGACGGAAATATGGAGGAATGAATACGATTTCTTCAAAAGTAACTTATTATTAGAGATAGGAAATTTCGCGAAAAGATTTTTGCATCACTTTGTTTCAGTGCCTTACGTGCACACCTGCATCTCTGCTTTGTGGTCAGTGATTGGATGCCGCGACACCCAGCGTCTTGAGGTTAAACCAGCAAGTCACAGACGTGATGTGTCGCAGTTATCCGTATTCTGATTGGCACAGTCAAATGAATAACAACTCTGCACAAAAGACTCTTATCAATAACAATGAAGTTGAGCTGCGGGTGTGCACGTAAGGCAATGATACAAAGTGGGGCAGTAATCCTTTCACCAAAAGTTCTTGTCCGTACTTATGATCTATACAGGTACGTGAAATTCTCGGATTCAATGAGCTGTCAGCTAGACTCCAAAATCCTATGTATATTCCAGATCGTGTTATCCGTTCATTCGCTGTCAAACATGTAGCAAACAAAGCGTAATTCCTTCCACGTTTTATTCCAAATGTGTTATTAGCTGAGAATTTTCAACGACGTATCTGGTAATCTGTGATCCTATCGGAAAGTGACAAAAAATGTTATCTCCTCTCTCTTTCAATGTAGTGTGGGGATCTATTATTATTGCATTAAAACACCGACAGTTTATGTCCTTAGATACTTTGGAACCCTGAACTTGTTTCGTCAGTCCCACGAGAGATACGCTATAATATCGTTTTAAAGTTTTTAACCACGGCCTCACGCGAATATCACACTCTTCGTGACAGTCGCGGCAAGAATCAGTTTTATACCCGTCTTCCCGCGAATTTCCGCGAATCGACCCGAGTCCACTCTTCGTGACGGTCGCAGCAGAAGTCTGTTTTATCCGCGGCTTCCCACAATCGCCCGCGGTGGCTCCAAGCGGCGCGTCCACCATTCGTGGAGGTCGCCATCGAAGTCCCCTAACTTTTCCTTCGCGCCTACATGGCAAAACTCTCATAGGACCGCCCCCATTTAAACTGTCAGCCAATCGCGTCTCTCGTGGGTGACGACAACAACAAACCCTGCCATTCCCCCGTACCAATTTATTGCATCTTTTTTAAATTCACACATATTAACATTAATATCTCTTTGAACTTATTTACAAAATTTTATAAAATTCTGATGACTAATTATAAAGTTAATATTAAATTGCACAGCAGGGGGGTGGGCGTAGCCACGCCTCTAAGTGCCCTAATTTTCAGCATCCTCGCCGCGTGTCCCTCGTCGGCTCAAGGCTGTTCGCTCGCTTTCACCCTATGTTTTCCTAACTTTCCCTCCCCTGCTGTGTTAAACGTCAATCTGCCGTGACACAATGCCACAAACTTCTGGTCATACTGCGCCTCTCGTCAGTACTCAAAACTAAATCACACATTAATTACTTTAAACAAAATTTGCAATTGAGACATATAAAACAAACAATCCTAATCACAATGCAATTTCAACTGGCTTTCTACGACTATTCTAACCTAATTTGCAGTATTTACAATATATATGTTATTTATGTACATTTAAAGGCTATATGCCGGTTACAAAAATCACATGCGTTTGAATTCCAACTCATCCTGAAACGAATCCGCGAATTTCACGTATATCTAACGATCTACAGTGGTAAATGCCTTACTAAAATCGAGGAGTATTAGTACAGTTAGTTTTATATCGTCCATATTTTTCCTTACATCATCTGTGTTATGCATTAAGACTGTAGTCGTGCTGTGATCACTCCTAAAACCAGACTGAAGTGGAGATAGAAGATAATTTTAATTTATGTAACCATAGAGTTGATTGTGTGTGTGTCTTTCGACTTTTACTTCTGGATGTTGATTTTATTTTTCTATACTTATTGTTAACTAATTCTTTATGGGATTTTATATGTTCTGTTGTTTTGGTTTATGGATGTGTTGACTACAGCCAAACTAGGCTTGTCTTCTCTTTTTTTCTGTTTTTCGTTTGTTTATTTTTAGTCTCATATTAGATTTCTGGGACGTAAAAATATTGTAAGGGCGTATGTCCAAAACATAACAGCACTTTATTCTGCCCTATTGGACATTGAAAGACTTTTTTCCTTCTTGTACTGAGAGTGCTAAGGTGACTAGCAAGTAAATGCCTTTATAGGAAATGTATTTGTCAGTCTGCTTCTCGCAAACTAAACAAGGTGGAACGCTCAGGAGCAGCAGAAATAATGTTATCTGACTTACATGAGAATTATATGGTAATGAAGGACACGTTTTCGAATTTAATACGTCAATTGATGATAGGTTTAATAAAGAGAGAGAGAGAAAAAAAATTGTGATGTAATGCATAAAAGCCGAAAATGTAACTACACATCACTACGACTTTATAAATAATAATTGCCGTGTCAAAACATGTTGAGTTTTTTCGACACATGGCTCCACTTTTTGTCCCGTCTGCCACCACTGAGACTGTTTCTTCTTCCGCATACCAGCACTCTCAAGTGAAAGCGTAAAGAATGCCAGGTGACTGGCGGATACGGAATGCAACAAGTGGATGGTATTCTAATCTAAGCATGAAGTACTGTTTGGTAAAAAGTCGTCTGGCCCTTAGTACCCGAGAAAATTTACCTGTAATAAAATAACAGAGAAGTGGTAATATGGGGTAAGGTTGTTCATATATGCGGACTGCACCCAGTAAATATGTGACCAAAACTAAGCGGAAACTATTCTTTGGTAAAAAAAAAAAAGTCGCCATGTCCTTAGTTTACGAGAAAGGTCTAAAATATCAGTGAGTGGGGATGCAGGGTAGATTGTTCGCACTAGCACGTCATTTTTCTCGTAAACAAAGGCCTGACGACTATTTACCAACGAGTATTTTCCTCTTGGTTTTGGTTACAGATTCATGTGGTGTGTGTAGTCCGCCTTGCCGTTTACTTATACATTCATTTATTTTTTACCTTAACGTTTAATGAAACCTTTTTCGTAAACTCAGGGACTTACGACTTTTTAGCCAAAGAGTATTTATTTTATACTTAAATTTTTAATAATATTCTTTTGGCACAGTTTGTACCCGCGAGTTACATAATACTCTCCATAAAGTCGCCAATTCAAGTACGCACAATCCCGATTCGCCAGATACTGGTCAGCAGTTGCAATAGAATAAAGGAATGAGCGTCACTGAGTTCAGCTGCTCTCAGTTTGAAAATAGACGAACGTAGTTATATAGAGTAAATATACCGTACTTCCTGGTACTACGGCTTTAAAATTCAGTACCATAAATAAGTTATATGGAATATTTTAATTGTAATTTTATATGTGATACATGGTCACATACTGCCGAAACTATACATGCCTGCTCTCTGCTGGTATAGGTCGTTCGGATTAAAGTGAACACTAAATATTTAACCTTTGAATAATATCACTAGCCATTACTGCATATAATTCTGCATTTACTCTAGTTGCGTTACTGCTTGTATGGTTGGCAGCGAAATTACGGAAAATAGTTCCGTGTATTTTCCTATTTAAATATAGTAATATAGAATCAAAATAAAATGAAATCAACAAATTTGTATTTCATTTAATTAATAATTTTTTTATCAAACAGTATCGATTCATACTGACGGCGTAATTTATCTTACACGCGCAGGCATCAAGTGACGTGTCCAGAGAGGTTAAACATTTCCCCGTTGTTAGCCGGTACGAGCGAAAAGATACGAATTGGCTGAAAATAGAACTTTAGCAGGGCTTTTTTGAGTGCTCACTTTATTCCGAACCACCTATAACATAGTGGACTCGGTGTACAGAGCCATCCCAATTTTGTGAAGCCCGCACGAGATATTAAAAGAGTAAGGTATAAGATCCGTTTACTCTATAAGTGCAATAAAAGAAATGATAAACTTGCACTAACCTGGACAAGTAGCGCAGCACTGGCCAGGACCGGGCGACACAGGGTCTTTGCAGGGAGTGTAACAGTGAACGTTGGATTCTGTCAGCACTCCTGCCTTACACGACATGACACGACAAGGGTCTCTAGGATCCTGCCACTGTGTGTCGCTGGCGTGCATCACCCCGTCCACCATGCAACCTACAACATATAACAAACACATTATACATCAGAGGTACTCAGTAGCGGATACAAGGGGAGGGGGTGCCGTATACCTCGAGCATAAGTCATGTGGTGTTATTAATGCAAAACAAGTATAAGAAACATTTCTTTAGTCTGTTTATTCAATATTTTGGTTTGAAAACTCCTTTAATTTTACTATTTTACACATTTTAATTCAAAATTTTCTGGGGAAGGGTCACCTACACCTCTATTTTATGCTTCTGGTCATGTATAAGCTGCCATCCCCCTCCCCCCGAAGACTCCTTGCTAAATCCGCCCCTGGAGGTACTTTTGAGTAAAGAGTGAAGAGGTTTTGGTCAGCACTGGTGAGGGGTGACATGTAAGTATCGAGCAGCGCCGGATTGAAAGGACTGGGGTAACGAGAGATATCCAAGATAACACGCCAACCGGCGGCATCAGCCGGCATGATTTCCACATGCAAAAATCCGGGAACTAGTCCGCCGAGAATCGAGTCCTGATAGTCTTGGTGGAAGGAAAGTTCTCTAGCCACTGCGCCAACCACAGCCCTTCTCCTTTTGAGGACCGCCCAACATAATTCGTACGTCACCCTAACAAATTTAAGTGCATTGGTGACTAGAAAACATAAATATTGTTAAACTGTACACGGTGCCACTTAGAGTAGCCACTGTGGAACTGCTGGATCTTACATGTCCTGACATCAAAAATGATAGTTGCAACTGAATTTTTTGGACGTTTGTGAGGAGTTAGAAGTTCAGGCAAACTTTCAGAACGACCACTGCAGAATGTGGGTTTTATGTCATATCATAATAAATTATTGAAAAGGAAAATAAAACTTTACTGAATGTTTTGTGGTATTAATTGGTATTACTAATTTGAACAATTGCCTAGACGGAAACCATGTTTCGTAATGAAATTTATCATTTCGATAGAAAACATCGTTTCGGTTTAGGCAACTACTAGTTGGTAAACTGTTCTAAAGTGGGCGTTCCGAAAGTTGCGTGAATTTCCAAAATAATCACAAATACCTCATAAATGCAGTTACAACTGCCTATTTTTTGTCAGAACAAGTAATTTAATGTTTGTTACCACAGTGGCCATTCCGAAGGAACAATATAAATATTTTAACAGTGTTTCTGATTCTCATGCGCCAATGCCCTAAAACGAAACGCTGAACATTACAAATATTTTGAAAATCACGAAAGACGAAGAATTTTTTTATTCCGAATATTATTTTCGAAAATCAAATAAAAACATTTTTTCAACTTTAACATTACGAAACTATTTCATGTTATTGATTCATTTACCAATTAATGACCAGACCTTCTTAAGATCATGGGCATACTTGGCATTTTCCCCGTTTACCTCCTCCTCGTCTCATCTTTATTATTTGTAAGGGTAATTCAACATTCAGGGAGAATAATATCATAAAGATTTATTTTCTAGTAAGTGCCATTTAACTATAAAAGAAAATTTCCTTAATTTGTGTTCTCTAGATGTTCTAAAGTTTAAGATATAAGAAATACTAAAGAAACGTACGTAAATTATACTAAACTGAAGAGCATTTAATTGGTTGCTGCTTGTAGCCTATGCTTTAAGCACACCATCTCTAATTTTTATAAATATTTGCAATCGCCAAACAATATAAAACCTGTAAATTTGTGATTAATTCCACAGTTGTTACTGTACAATGGAAGCTAGGATTGAAATAAAACTATTACCACGCATGGTAATTTTGAATGGAATTACTAAACCAAACGTGATTTGTACTTTGCTGTACATACCTAATCAAATGTTTACTGGATATTCTGTCAGTAGGTAAAATATTTAAAATTAAACATTCGGTATTTTTAATTACAAAAATGTATTTTGTGCTTTAACAACTTTTAGCAAATAGACAGTGATATTTTATTTCAGTGTAAATAAATTATTTTTTCACCATACTGTACATTATATTGTAAACATGACTTGACCAATATGCTTGTACAAGTTTCTGCTAATAATATCCAATGAATGTAATAAACTAAATTGTTTTACATTTCATGGTCCTTAATATCCTTCCAAAACTAATTTACATATTTTATAGGTTTAGTTACGTTGCAAAATATTTTGTTTAGAAGCTTGTTTAGTTTCCTTATAAATTGTGTTATTTTTTTGTACACTGAGTATATCTACTTTCAACGAAGAACACAAAACATACGTGTAATATAGCTAATTCTTGAGAAATCTACAGTAGTACTCAAATTTTCACCTTTACTTCAACCACTGAAAATCTTAAAACATTTTTTCGGCCATATAAAGAGTTACTAATTTTATAGCGCAGTAAATACTTAGTACTCATCTGATGATAACAACGAGACTTATATGATGTTGTTAGTAATAATCGGTTTATAACATAAGTGTCTGATGTTTAAGAAACACTCTTGGATTTAAACTCTTAATGTTATTAATTATTTGATGTCCTCGCTACTAGTACCTAACTTACTTTTTAGACGAATGACGAATATTTTAATTAGTAGCTACTTTAACACTACTCAATTAGAATTCAGAGAATTGTAATATTTATGAAATAGTTTTTGGAAGTTAATACACAAAATCTTAAAATGAGAGATGTCCTAGATAACGGTTCATTCCAAATGTATTAGTTATATTTTGCCAGAGTGACGTGGTAGCTCAGCGTAATCTCTTTTGCCGAATTCAAATTGACGAAATTTCTATGTCACAGACAAAGCCTCATAAATACCTAACTCGACGAAAATGTTCTCTCAGACAGTTGACGAGAACTATTGTTTGTAAATGCTCTGTTCTGATTTCGTAAATTGGCTTCGAGAAACTTACATTTTTGTAACAGTACATTTGATATTGATCAACATACCAGACGCACCCAAAAACAAACCGGCTTTTGACTAAAATTCTTACATTTCTTCCGTTATTATTTGGTTGCAATAAATTTACATGCAGGTATGATTTTTGGAAACACGGAAAGTGATTTGAAAACTCTAGGTAAAGCAAGTAACTCTAAATGGGTGTAGGAGGAACGTATATGATATGGCTTAAAAGTTATAATCAACATTAAACATGCGTACCACCTGCTCTGTTAACAAAACAGTTTTTAATGTGTTCCACTGCACTGCCGTATGAAGGAACTGGTGGAAATCTGTTCAACCGTTTTCGAGACTTAGAAGTAAATCGTATTGTTAATTTTGATTCTTTAACAACATAGGAAACGAGATCGATTACCACTTAAATATGTTTAGATGTAAAATGTTAAAAACTATTTTTCTTAATGTAAGTGTGGTTATTGGAGTTATACGCATTTTAGACATCGTCCACAAAACATATGCATTTCAAATATTATACGAACTTCTTGAATAGTTTTGATTTTAAGAAAACATTCTGGCTAAAACTAATACACAAATAAAACAAATCTGTTTGCAAACGTTGAAATGTTTTAAAGGCATACTGTATACGTTCAATTACTTAAAATATGCCGTCTCCCAACAAAGCTGAAAAAAAGTGTTTGTGAACCAGTGAATCCACTGAGTAAGTTATATCAGCTACTAATTGCACACAAATTATAGAGATCCCTGAGCTAAACTATGATTCAAAAACATATCCAAGGGGGCCACGGTGGTCGAGAAGTCAGATCTCTCGCCTCCCACAAAGGCGATCCGGGTTCGATTCCCGGCGTGGTCGGACCCAAGATTTTCGAATGTGGGAATCGTGTCGGACGATGCCGCTGGTCGGCGGGTTTTCTCGGGGACCTCCCGTTTCCCCCGCCCTTTCAATCAGGCGCTGCTCCATACTCACCTCATGTCATCACTCACCAGACCTAGATGTTAAGGTTGTTCAAGTGGGGAAAAAACATAATTTTATACTTGTATGAAATAGTGTTAGTTTTGTACACATTACTTGAGAGTACACATAACGGAAAAAAATTAGCTCATATAGTTTTCCCGTAATGGCACTTCAAAGTTAAAATTTGCGTGTTTTTACTTCATACAAAACTTGAAAACCAGATAACATAATGAAATGAAAAAAATCACATCAAAACCACATGTCCTGGTCTATGGCTTGTAGCATTTAAAACCCGTTCCAAAAAATATTTATGTGAAATAAAAAATTTCAAAATTTGAAATTTTTTTTGGTACTTTTAGAAATTTATTTTAAACACAAAAATGTTTTATAATGGGTTTGTATATGCTTCAAGCCGTCGACGGCGACGTGTAGTTTTGA
>PNEQ01110288.1:0-18654 GCA_003012365.1 Medauroidea extradentata
GAAATTCAGTACACCAGCTCTGAATAAACTCTCGGGACCGCACTTGTTTGTCATAGTGACTATCACTAATTTTTTTATCGTCGTCTGTTTTTAGCTTCTTTTCTGGCGGCTTTGAAGCGCCACTAACAAATCGCCACATATTGTTGGAAAACCAGTCTTAGGTGAAATCACAGGTAGAATTATTGTTTCAGGGAAAAATATGACGTATACATTTTACCCGCAAATCAAAATAGTATTTAGAACAATTACATGTTCGAAAACATCTTCAGTGTACCGATGTAAATAAATAAGTAGCCGCTACTTGTAAATAAACAGTACCGCGGACCGCCCGTGCCACTGAACGACTCAAATAAATAGGAAAAAAAAAAAACTAGTCTTGGAAAAGCAGAACGTACCCACGATAAATACAAACTTACAAATATTTTATTTTCAAAACAATAACGTAGATTCAAAGTGCTATAACGGAAAAAAACCAAACAATAACAAATACATACTGAATGGCCACTGGCCAGCTCACTGAAGTCTCACGGCCAGCTTGGCGCTGGCACGTGCTATATATCACCGAACTTTCTGTTTAAGAAGAATGAAACACGAATAGTATGCGGAAAATTAAAAGGCTAAAATTAAAAAAAAAAAGTTATGATTAATATTATTTACGCTAGCCTCTGTAAAACACAATTATTAAAATACCAGTTGGTAAATTTTCAGGCTTGATAAAGTTGGCTGTATTGCTAATTACACAGAGTTTGGAAAATGGCGTCATCTACAGTGTTTATATTTACGTGCACGTGAAAGGCTTATTATATAATGATAACGGCGTTAATATGAACGAACGGGTTTGTTGTATTTACAATTTGTAAAATAATTAAGGTACCCAGAAATAAAAAAAAAACTGGGTTCTTTGAAAATTTTAGGTTGAACATTTGTGAAAAGGCTACCTGTCCGCCCGGACAGGCATATTTGATTCTGTGCCTGTCCGAACGAATATTTACCTGTCTCGGACAGCCGGACAGGCGTTAAAGTCGAACCCTGTATGTAATACTGTAATGAATACCTGCCTGTGGAGAGCGCGCTCTGTGTGCAGAAGCCCTAACTACATCGTCTCTAACCTGCACCAAATTCTTCTTGAAAGGTCTGTTACGAGACTTGCGGAGGAAGAGATTTTGCACCTCTGTTTGCCTATGCATGCATCCCGCAGTTTCCAAACTCATCTACACAAATGTGTTGTGGATTTTCAGTTTTTGGTTTTTCATTTTCTGTGAAAATTTGTTATTATTTGTCTACTAAACATAGTCATTTTCAAGGTTACGTAATTAATAAAATGTAACTTATATCGGAATTACGAACAATGGGAATCTAAGATTCAACCTTGCTAAATATATTAATAATACCCAGATTTCAATATGTGTAATAGTTTGCACAGGATATCCTGCGCCGTGAACGTTGATTTTGCGGCTCGGAACCACATGTCCCAAGCCCTCTTAATTAGGTAAACTCAAAATAAACAATATTCATTTAAACAAACCCTCCTCTCAAATTACCAAAATTTATCCAAGGAGACAGTCCACTAAGAGCGTCACAGTTGGGGTCATTCTTCTTAGAGGCAAATAGGTGAAGCCGCTTGGTGCAGAATTCCTGCAGGCACGCCAGCCCTGCCCTGGAGCCTGGCGTAAATTTAGCCACAGGTCCCACGCTTCTGTCCACCTCCAAAGACGCTTCCACTCCATCCCAGTCCACTGCCTGGAACCATGCCAAAAGACTATGATTTGCTTTTATTATGAGGCTCAGATAAATATTGTGAAATGTTCAGCCACTTCCCCATTTTAATTAAATCTATATAAAATGTTTTTTTTTTCTAAATTAAATCAAAATCTTTAATAATAGGCTGTATGCCTTATTCAGTATTGGTTCATCTGGTGTTCGGGATGATACAACAGAATTCAATAACCTAGTAATTGAGGACATAAGTAATTTAAATTCATCTTTCAAAATTTAAATATAAAATACAGCCGGAAAATTTAAAGTAGAGTCATTAGTTTATTGTCCTGGCTTGTTTGGTTTCAAATTGACCAGAGTAAAATTTTAATTATTTTTGTTGATATAACTTTTTCTTGTATTTTTCCTAATTTTTGAGTTTTGGCAAATTTTAGTATCTTACTAAATATTTCCTGGTGACGTAAGTAACTTCTTGTGTTGCAAGCTTAAGCTTCTCCAGGCTGTAGGATTTCTGGCGCAGACGTTATGATTGATCACTTGCTTCATGGAATTTCTTCATGACGTAGGTTGTTGAAGTAAAAACTATGAATTCAAATTTTGGAATCCTTTGTTATATGTGTTAAATGTAATTTTGCTGTTTTGGTTAGTACGGGATTATGTTGTATCACTTTGCTGAGGGATACCTTAGCTACCATGACCGTCCAGGATTTAACAGTCATGCCGAGATGACGCGAGAGGAAGGACACGTGTGGGTGAGATGGGCAAAGAAGCCTCGAGTGTGTTGGCATGACTAGCAGAGAAATAGGTGGACACAGACTTTGATTTAAGTTACAAAACCATTGAGGTGATGGGTGTTACGGGGATAAAACAGGGAAGCAAATCCCAGTAGTTTGAGTTTATATTTACGTGTGTGTGTGTGTATACATATATATACATGTACTGTATATATATATATATATATATATATATATATATATATATATATATATATATATATATATATACACACACACATTTTTTTTTTTTTTTTTCGCTTTGTCAATATGTCTAGTAAATAATTGGCTTGAACTTAAAAGCATACCAGTCCAACGGCAAAATCATGGTACCTAAGGATCGCTCTAAAGGTTAGTTGATTTTAAAGACAAACTGCAATAGCTATGACCGGTGCCGGATGTTATGGAATGTAATTTGCCTTATGATAATAAATGTAACAATTGACAAATCTGAGTTTCTCTATGCAAGTTAAACCTGACTGATGGGTGGATGAAATCAGCAAATCTACATTTAATTGACCATAAACTGAGCTATCCAGAGCAGTCGAACATACATAACCTTAACAGCAACAGATGCGTCAGTAACAAAGACGTGTCACATACACTGACGGTCCGAACAGTAAGAAGCTTCACAATAAAAAGTATGACTGATAAGGTAACAAAATTGTCTAAAAAACTGGTAAAGAAACATATATATTTTTTTAAATTATACAATGAAAATGTTTGTAATATTTACATTTATACAATCTCCACCCCATGTTTAAAAAATTAATAGAATGGTGCGCCACTCATGAATAACTATGTACAGTAAATAAGCCAAGTCCTAAAATATTTAATAATGGTGTGCACAAAAGAACTTGTATGGAAGAACATAGGCAGCAGTCCAATATATGTATGAAGAAATATTGCTGACAGAGGAATATTTAGAATGTATAAAAAATAGTTATACCGTATTTGCCGGAATATAGGACGACCCCGCATATAAGATGAGTCATGGTTTTGAAGGTACAAAATCTTGAAAAAAAGTCAATGAATTATCAATTTTGAAATTCCCGACAGAAAAATATCTTTTCCTTTGCCAGAAACATTAAGGAAATGCATGGCGGCGGCGGCACTCGTGGCAGGCATCAGTTGCCGGCAGCCGTGCGCGACTTGGCAACGCCGGACTGGTGCACACCGCGCACTACATGGCAACGCCAGACTGGTGCACACCGCGCACCACTTGGCAAAGCCGGGTTACAACAGCTGCTTGCAAGGTCATTGCATTCCTGTGTGCTGTTGTTGTCTGCCAGCCTAGCGCTACGCACATGAATGTGCGATGCGGTATCTAGATCCTCGTTTTCTCCGCCCGAGAGTTTTGTGCTGGCGAGACAAATGATCTAGGCACGCGCTACCTAGATCCTCTGTTTCTCCGCCCGAGAGTTTTGTGTTTGTGAGACAAAGGATCTAAGTATGCGGACCTAGATCCTCATTTTCTCCGCCCGAGAGTTGTGCCTTGGCGAGACAAAGGATCTGGGCACGCGCTCCGGCTGCATCGACCGCCGCTTCGGGAAAAAAAAAAAAAAAAAACGAGGGCACATGTTTTAATTTGTGACGAAAAATGCAATTCCTTGAAACATCATACAACTCCACAGCTTACAGCTTAATTTTCAAACAATTTTTAGGTTGCCAAAATTTTTGCACCTTCATATAAGACGAGTAGCAATTTTGAAAGCCGAAAATATGTAAAAATAGTTGTCTTATATGCTAGCAAATACGATAGTACAATCCTAAGCAATCCATTCACAAATTAAAAAATTGTGTGCCCAAATATTTGGATCACTGGACAAATTAACAAGCTTTCTCAGACAAATCTGCCTTTAATGTCACACAGTCTCTGCATTTGTTTGAAATTTTTTAATTTTATCAACTTAGCACTTTGTAAAAGCAATACAATTTAACTGTTCCTGCGAACCCAATTCAACATAATGAATTTGTAAACCAAATTATGAGTACACTGCTATCCATTTATAAAATAAACAAATTTGGAACAGTCGATAACAATTTGTAACATTAATTGCTTGCATTAATTACAGTGGAACCTCGGTATGGGATCAGACGAGAAAATTGTCTTACGATATTAATTTAACGCACTGTCAATTTCTGTATCAAATATGTTGATTAATTTGTATAGTGTAAGAACATTTCAGTAATTGTGAATGCTATAGCAACAGAAAAACAGCAGTAGGTATACAGATCGCATCACATAACTCATGACGCACTCTCAGCAGTTACCTCTGAAGTGAACATTGAGAGTTGCATGAAAATATTGATTGTTCACAGTACCCTGTACATAAACTGGTGGTACACTATTGATCATACTTTGGAAACGAAAGTCTACACAGCAACAAGTGGTAATCTATTAACTGTGCGACAAGTCAACTTAACAGACTACATCGCCATTGAAATGAAGACTCTGTGTTGTTACAACATCTTACGTTTGGTGCAGCATAACTACTACTATTTCCTTCCTACTGTTGTCGTACTCCTTTGCCATGGCAAAGCCAGCGGAGCTGCCAGCACTGCGGTTATTTTTGCAACACAGCGTTATCCTCTATGGAAACTTTAATTTAGCCTTCAAAAGAGAATTTGTTTTATTTGTTGTTATTTTTTCGCACACAAAGAACTTAATTACTAGACATTTTGTTTCTAAGAATAAATAAAGTGTCTATAGTGCCAATGTCTTAACACATGATTAAAAGCAGGTGTGAGATGTGTAATCAAAATGACACCGTAATCAAAATCTTCGCTTTGTCTACGAATATCAGCATGTACAAAAATGTTCCCGAGCCTAGTTATTTCAAACTGTGTGCTGTTCTGTGTTAACTTATATAATGTCCGTTTGATAAGCATGTTAAAAAACAATCACTCTTAAACTAATTATTGCCAACATATTTTTTAAATGGTTTCTTTTCAAAATAAATTGGTACACTTATTGTTTTGCATACTTAAGTCCATTGTAGACAATAAGTTACACAAAGTTATGTACAATACTGAAAAATTACTCTTCCCGAAAGGATTGATATTTGTATGCTTATTACTCTGGAAAACCTATAAAGAGGGCATGGTAAATAATTTAGCATAAAAACCAGTCAGTTTAAAATTGTAGGTGTCCGAGATAGATTTGGAGAAGGAAAAAAAGGCATCACAAGATATGTACTCTAATATTATTAGTGATGATGATGATGATTATGTGACTTACTGTGTGTAGGTGACTAAGGTGAGTTGAGAAAGGATTAATTTGTAAGATAATTTCTATTTGCATGAGACACCTTTTCTTACCACAATGTAGATTCTTGTAGGTTCATCATTAAAATATAGGCACCACATCTCAATTGATAGAGCAGTTTATTGAAGAAAATGAAAATAAATAAATAAAAATTCTAATATCAGTCACCCTAGGTTAAACACATAGTTTAGACACAATTTACTATAAAGTAGAAATTATCTTGAGTTTGGTTAGTGTTGATTCTAGGTTCTATTAAAATTCCTCGGCTAGGGATAAAATTTAAATTTAAGTTCAAGTATGTATGTTTGCTCAGTCGGTTTACATGATATTCTGACACAGGACCTCTGGGTTTGAGCTCGTTGACAAAAATTAGGCACACCAAACTCATTTAAAATTAGTAGACGAAAAATTTTATGAAATAAATTTTGATTTGAATATCCAAGTCAATATTTGGAATGGTCGGCCTTGTACACAAGATGGGTAAGCGTGGGGACGCTACAGGCATACATATTCAACATGGCTATCCTTACAATGTACGCTGAAGGTCTTGTCGTCTTCATGACACTTCAAAAAAAAAAAAAAAAACCTAATTATTTTACTGATGACGGGCCTCTTCTCAAAATGGCCTAAAACTGACGGACAAACTGTCCTCTATCTACTGAGTTCCCAAGCCTAACCTTAGGTTGATGGCAGAACTGAAAATGTTCCATTTTCTCCTGGGCCGATTCTGCCGCATGCTTCACCTAGCAAAATTCAGGGAACTCTCTCTGCTCTGTACAATACAGCATATAATCTATGTTCTTCTCCTAATTGGAAGCCATTGCCTTGGCAACCAATCAACAAAAGAGGTATAAAACCTGCAATCTGCTCAGAGAAACCTTTCTGGAACAGCTAATTACTCTATACCTAGTAAGTTAAACTATACTTATACTAGGTACAATAATATGGTAGTAAAACATTTTAAACAAGTATTTCAAATTTACATTAAAATTATTTAGCAGATGTTAGAATAAATTAAGAAAATATTTAAATAAACAAATATGCAAAACTTAGATAATATTAACATATTCATAAAATATTTGCAGTATTTTCGAAGAAGAAAAGTTATAAGAGTGTTTTCAGAAATTCCATAACAATCTTAAATAGCTTTTAGATAATTTAACGTCTATTACAAATAACTAGGAGTGAGATATTTTCTTAATCTAATACAAAACAATAATAACATTAAATTAATTAAGTTGAACAAAAATTACTATAGTAAGGGGGGGAACTGTCAAAACACTAAAACTTCTGATGCTTCCTATAATAGCAAAGTCTTTCTCAGTTCGTTATATCATCAAACATAAATAAACTTAAAATCTGTGACGATCTCGTTACAGACAGCCCCACCTGCAAATTGCCTAAGTTGATATGCTTAGCTAATTAGGTAATTGCAGAAAAGTATATAATGCAAAAAGTACAAAAATTCACTTCAAATAATTAACAATTAAGACATTTAGAAATCTTCCTTGTTTAAAGTTCAAAAGAAATAATCTGTCTTGCAGAAACATATAACAATGACGAAAATAGAAATAATTTATATATCTACATCTTTGCAGTTCAATCGTGGACTGTCTGAAACAAACAATAATCATACACTTTCAAAGTACACAAAAACCCTTGCAAACATGTTGTGTTGCATACAAAATTCCTGATCTCGTCGTGGGCGTGTAGTTGGCATTGTCAACAATGCAGGCAGGTGCGCACGCACAGTGATTGCGCGCTTCGAAGTTGGCAGCACTGCAGGCGGCCATAATCGCTGCGTATCTCTCTTCCCATAGTTCAGTTGCCGGCTAACGGTAATACCTATTACCGTCGCGGTAAGTAGCGTTGCGTTTTGCAGGTAAGATTCACCAGTCAAAACATCACATAACACTTTACACACTCGTTCATCACTTTATTAAAGTGTTCTTAAGAGTTTGGTAGCATAATGTCTATGTGCCTTAAATACTTTATTAGATATCAACATTAAAATATCCCTGTTATGTAAAAGTTCGTTGGGAACATGGCGGGATCTATTTACAACTTGTATTTGAAAATTAGTCATAAAACCACTTAATTTTCATAGTCTTTACTGAGCATAATCAACTAGCCTTTACTGTAGATCTCTCTTCTGTGCTTGTCTTCTTTTCTTCATCAGATGTACGCTCTTCCGTGATGATAGCAAATCTGTGCCACCACATGCATCTAACTTTGAGTGAGAGTATTTTTAAGTCTTAATCCTAACTGAGCATTACCTAATCAACAGTTAGATAAGCATACTTCTGAAGATCCTAACGTACATTAAAAGTTAAGGCTTTTTACATAGACAATACTGCCTCAAATTCCTAACAACAATGAGTGGACATGCAATGCTCAGCATCCTAACTAAAAACATAACAACAATAGTTGACTAAAATAACATGTAAATATACGTGATTTCTGACACAAATAACGACTTTAACATAATTTCAAATTCAAAATATGTCATTGTCATTGATAATCATCTCAATATCAATTCTGCTCAACAATACTCACAACATACTTTGTCATTCATACTTACACAAATAGTTATTCTCATACACAAGCTAACTGCTCATCATATACAGAACATAAATACAAGGTATTCTCAACAATATAATCGCCATATTTGCAACTTGCAAAAAAAATTGGATTACCTAAAATGCAGTAAGTACAACTAGTTCGTAAGAGTGTTTGTGTAATCATTTCATCACATATCATCAGCTTTGTAGTGTTTTCTCCCTTAATTAAACATGTTTAGCTACTCTCGTTCAAGTTGGTCGTATCGTGTGCGTAATAAACATAGTTCAGGACCTTAATTATTTGAGACAATTCCACTTCAGAGTAGATATCAACGAGTGAAAATTCATATTCAAAGATTTGACAAAAATTTGCGGTAGTACATTTTACCTTCCCTCCTAAGTGATACGAGTGTTCTACATAATTTACGTGGAGTTTTCATTGTTTATAGCATCAGTACATCGTAGAGCCTTATAATAAAAATCAACTATGCTCAGGGGTGGCATTACACTTCACTCACCTGGCGAACTCTTCAACCATACATAATACAATATACTAATAATACAGGCTATCCACAACATAATTACGTCAGGTATAAACATCATAGTACTGGAACTCCTCGTAAAACATACAAATAAATAAACTCATCAAACATAATTAGGCGAACACATAACTTCGCTGTTACATCAGCTAAAAAAAATAGATCACTTAGTTTACATAAACATGCCAAGTCAAAAAACAAACTCTTGAAAATAAATCTTCAGGCTTCAGATAACTTTCATACTCATGGCTGGATATAAGGTCTCAACTGCGTGATATTGTAACGTCCTGCGGGTCTTCCATCAGGATACGTCAATTCGTAGCAATTATTCCTGACTATCGCTGACACAATCAGCGGACCAGTGAATAGCAAAAACAATTTCTTTGTTACGTGATCGAAGAGCGAGCTTACATAGTTAGTACATCGCAACACTTGATATCTTTTTCTACTCTCGGCAGCTGCGTATAATCTTGCATTAATTAATTTACTAATTTCTTCCAACACCTTGTCTGGGTTGTCCTGTGGCAGTTCAGCTATTAGCTTGGGTATGACTTGGTTCGTGCCAATGACCTCAGTGTAGCGACCTATGATAGCCTCATATGGGGTGAAACCAGTAGTAATGTGCACAGTGTGATTGAAAACGACCTCTACAAGTAGCAGCTTATCTCGCCAGCACTGCTGCGAGTTATGACATAATATCCTCAGTCGCGTACCTAATGTCTTCATACTTCTCTCAACTGGGTTGCTTTGAGGATGTCGCACCGACACAGAGGTAGGCTTAATTCCTAGGGCTCGGAGTTCAGTTTGCCAGAGGTCACTAGTGAACTGACTACCCTGGTCAGATAAAATGCACTCTGGTTTTCCTACTTCAGCTACAAATAATTTAACCTTGGATAAGAGAGTCTTGGTGTTTGCTTGAACAATGGAGTACAACTTGGTATACTTAGTGAAAATATTCAGCATGACAAAAATGTATTTAACTCCTGCCTTTGACTTAGGTAGTGGGCCAAAAATATCTACTGATACTAACTGTACTTGCTTTGTAGGGAGAACGGGTTGTAATTCTCCTTGTACGTTTTCCTGTGGGTGTTTGGCCTTGTTGATACACTCTTCACTGTTTTATACATGTTAGGCCAGTACATCATTCGTTTGATAGTTTCGTATAACTTGGCAGAGCCAAGGTGGCAAAACTGCTGGTGAATTTCAGAGGTTATGTTGACAATAAGGTTATGTGGTATCACTGACTTCCAGTACTCACAAAACTGTTTATCTTGGTAACTGTGGTGAAACAAAATTTGATTAGCATCTAAATAGCAGATTAGATGTAGCTTATCGATAGGTGATACTGCTGCTAATTTTGCCTTGACTTTACTGCAGAAATCGTCTTGCGCTTGCTTCCCAGCTAAATCAGACAGAAGTTGTTTTAACTTGCAACTGCCCTTGAGTGTGACATGCAGTGTACTTAAGACTTGAAATTCTCTAGTATTGCGTGGTGGTTTCGCAAGACTGGTCTCTTCGTCGGGAATCCGACTTAAATAGTCAGCTGCTGTATTATCGCTCCCTTTAATATACTGTATTTCGATGTCATATTCCTGTAATAATAATTGCCATCGAGTCAATCTGTCACCAAAAGCTCTAACGTACTTTAAGCAAGTAAGTGCTTGGTGGTCCGTCAACAATTAAATTTTCTCGCCTAAGAGTAGGTCGCGAAACTTCTGCAAAGACCAAACTATTGCTAATGCCTCCTTTTCTGTTACTGTATAATTTCTCTCGGTGGTCTTTAAAGTACGACTGGTCATGGCTATAGTCTTTTCCATGCCACTGTCGTCTAACTGTGCTAATTTGCATCCCAGTGCATAGGATGAAGCGTCTGTGTAAAGAAGGAATTCTTTACCTTGTACCGGGTGATATATGACATGATCCTTAAGGAAAATAGCTTTGAGTTGAGTCATGGCTTCTTGATGTCCATTAGTCCATTTCCAGTTTTTCCCTTTCTTAAGTAGGTCGAAAAGTGGTACTGCTATAGCTGCTATCTGGTTCGAGTAGTTTCTGTAAAATCCAATCACTCCAAGAAATGCTCTAAGTTGTTTGGTGTTGGCAGGAGTAGGGAAATCTACTATCGCTCGTAGCTTGTCAGGAGAGGTCTTTATTCCTACTGGGGTTAGAATATGTCCTAGAAACTGTACTTCCTCTCTAAAAAACAAGGATTTGCGTATTTTAATGGTCATGCCTGCTGCAGCTAATTTAGAAATGACTATATTTAGATGATGTAAATGTTCTTCGAATGAGGCAGATGTAACCAAAATATCATCAATGTAGGTATGCTCTGGCAAAAGACTTGCATTCTTCTCCTTAAGTGAGGTCGAGGCAGCGTGTGAATTCTGCAACAGCGTTGCACAGACTAAACGGCATAACTTCGAACACAAATTGTTGGTTCTTGAAGAGAAATGCAGTGTACTGCTGTGAATAGTCTTCTAATGGTACTTGCCAGTACGCATTGGTAATGTCAAGTGTTGTGAGATATCTAATGCCCTGGTACAGCCTTAATATGCCCCTGGTTTGAACGGGACCTTCCCTATCCGTAACTGTGATTTTATTCAGCGAGCGAGCGTCTAGACACAGTCTAACTGACCCATCTTTCCTCCGGACACAGACCATAGGGCTGGCATAAGGACTTGCCTCCCTTCCAATAATGTGCCAGTTCAACATCAGATGAAGGTATTCTTCCGCTTCGTTAAGGTATTTCTGTGGAATAGGGTAAGCTCTTCGGTGGAAAAGTTCGCTACTGAGAACTTTAATCTGGGCTTTAAATAATGTATTTCTGCCGGGTATCTCTGAAAAATTTACTTCATGTGAAAGTAATATGTTGTATAACTGTTGCAGTTGAGGATGGCAAATTAATGTGCAGGCAGCTACTGCCTTTGCAATTTCCTCTGATGTAGATACCGGAATAGAAGAAGTGACACTAGATACGTGAAAAATGCCTGTATCCTTTCTAATCATATTTACAATTCTGTCGGAGACTTGCCACTTATTAGGAATTGCGATAGTACGTTCGATATCTGAAACTGAAATAAGCCAATCTGCAAAGTTTAACATAATTCCATACTGTGTTAAGAAATCGGTTCCTAATATGACACAATTTGTCAGACCTTTCACTATTAATACAACTGCTGTCTTAGGGCTTCCTAAACCTTCAATATTTAATAGTGATTGTTTGTTTACCATAGGGCTTGTCCTAGAAGTTGCCCCAATAATTTTCAAACTCCTTGGTACGGGTAAAATAGGTACTTCAAATCCTTTACTTTCCAACTCGGAAATGAATTCTTCGCTCACACAACTTACCTCTGCACCACTATCCAACAGAACTGGTACAGTTGTGTTGCATACACTAAGCATAATCTCTGGACATAGTGGTGGTTTACATTCAGAATTTACTTCGCCCTCGTGAAACAAAAAATCTCGATCTGACTCATCCAAATTAATAGTTGCAATAACAGGTTGATGGAATTTCGAATTTTGTAGACTGTACATAAAACTGAGGTTGTTCGCACATGCTACTGTCCCCACTGAGGTGCTACATTGGGTTGTCCTTGAGGGACTGGTATAAATAACCCTCTCTAGTTTAACGCAGGCTGCGTAGTAAATCCTACGTTAAGACACTTGAGAACCTTGACCTTGACTATTTGTAAACATAGGCGCTGTTGGATTTAGATGTTGGTTCCTTGGCGAAAAACTTCGATTGCTGGTCAATGATGAAATGGCTGTAACAATTGGCTTCCCGTTATAACATTAGACACGCTGACATCTGAGGCGGTGTCGTTACGATGTACACTCGTCTGTTGTTGCTGATTGTTTATATGACCGTTACTGTTCCCTGCTCTCCATTCATTCTGTTTACCTCTCTGCAGAGAAGACTGTTGTGGGTGGGAGTTCGTACGTGTACTGTTGTTCGACACAAAGTAGACTGAAACATTACTGTCTACGTATGCATTAGGAGATACTTGTTCTTGGTTTATGGGTTGTGTGTTTCTCCACGAACAGTTCTCTTTGTTTCCTTGGTTTCTCCTTTGATAATCTGGCTGGTACCTATTCCTGTTTCTCCTCCGCGAACGGTATCCTTGTTTATGACACCAGTGTGGCGTACTCTGCCGATCTGAATTATCATAATTCCGGTGCAATGTGTTTACTTGGCGCTGATTGCGGTCCCGGTTGTTTTGCCAATTATTATTTTGATACTGTGGGTGACCTTGGTTGTGATTCGGTTGATTGTACCTCCACTCGTTTCGTGGTTGATACAGGGGGTGTGATGTGTGTGTAGTGTGGTTAGCACGTTCCCCTTCAGATCTGTTTTCTTGACTACGCTGTCTCTCAGATTGATCAATGCGCAGGAGCTGATGACGGAATTCTGTTAAGTTTGAAAAGGGACGATCCGCCCAACGATCTTGGTATTTAGTCGGTAATTGCGCCACGATAATTTCCGCAAACTCCTCATCTTCCATCGGGGCGGTGAGATGTCTAGTGCGTTCATGTATCTCACTAAAATGTTGTTCGAACGACTTGCTTTTGCGAGGATCGTATTTTTCCTGGTGTAGGCGGGCGCGAATATTTCCTTATATTTTCGCGTTCCAGTACTGTCTCAAAAATTCATCATGGAACTGGTTGATAGAGTGGATGTTAGTGCTGTTTAATTCCCACCAATAATGGGCAGTGTGCTTCAAGCTGCTAGAGATACACCTGAATTTATCTTCAGTGGTAAGGGAAAAATACTGAAAATATTCGTCTAGTCTTTCTAGGTAGGAAACTGGATTTTCGTGTGCAAATCCAGAGTATGTAGGTAACTGTTCAACCCTTTGTTTTGAAGGGTGCTTGAACCACTGGATCGGGTTAGTTATGTTGGCGGCGTTATTAGTTGTTGATTGGCACGTCTCGTTGCCATGGGAGACGGCTTGGCGTGGTGTTATCGCTTCGGGTGTAGTCGGCTGCGCTCGGGTGTCCTCGTGGATATGGCGTGATCTACAAGACACGCTAGACAACATGGCGTCTTCTCTCGCTACTTCTGCACATTAGGGATGTGCCTAACAGTTATTTCCGTGTAACATGTACCAACGTTCTCGTTCCAAAAAATAACACGTTCCAGTAACATGTTATTTTTGGAACGTGTTACTGAAAACTGTTCATCGAGACTACTTGGAACTTGGAACGAGGTTACACACGTCACAAATATTTGTTATGAAATTTCGTTCGTGTGCTTGAAACGTAACAATGTATAAAATTTACTTGGTTTTTTTTAAACTCAAGTTAAGTATAAATGCAACTGAAACTGTAACAGTTTTTTAAGTTAGTAGTTGAGCTGTAACACAAAGATTTATTTCGAAGGTTACAAATTGCTAATTTCCTTTCGGAATCCGAAACTGTGTAATAAGCTCACAGGTGGCTTGTTTTTTGCCTTTTGCTCAATTTACAAACGTTACACCCACAAAAACAGATATTGTAAAACAAACACTGTTATATATTAAAACAACTGAGAACGGAGTGTTTTAAAAATATAACTGCTATGCACGTGGAACAACAAATGCGGCAGCAGTCAGAAGTAACGCAGTACAAGTAACGTCCTGACATCAAGTCGTTCCAAAAAATAACTCTTATGCATGCGCAGTAAGAATCTACGTGCGCGCGCATGTGTGTGTGATATATATATATGACTTGAAGACGGAGAAAGAGTTGTCCGAAGAAGCAACTGTGTGCATGCGCGTGCTAGGTTAGAACAGTTTCACGTCCCACATAAGCTATAACCAAGTCCTTTTAAACATTCCAAAAATAACAGTGTCAATTGCAAAATGTGTTACTCGAGTAACATGTTACAAATTTATAACAGTTATTTTTAACGGTTACGTTAAATAACGCCCATCTCTACTGCACATTGTAAGCGGCTAGATGGTTCTGCTAGACGCATTTCTTCGGTCGTGTGTTGTGTGGAAATTAATTCTAATTTGGCTTGACACAATTTAATTTCTGTGTTTGGTTGAGAGCTAGTTTTAATTGCTCGACTTCGGTTATAACCGCCTTGTTTGATTGTTGTATCGTTGTCAGTTGTGAAGCCATCTGGCTTACGTCCGCGGACGTAGCACTAACGTGAAACTGTGTATTTTCATTTACAATTTTCAGATTTTCTACTCGTGTAGATAATTCGGCTACGGATGCTTCCGTAGTTGTGTGTGCTGCTTTCAAAGTTACAATATCTTGTTCTAGACGTACAGTGGTGTCGCGTACTTGTGCAGTATCCTGGCGTACGTAAATTAATTCATTGCAGAGCTCTGCATAACGAGCTTCTTGCAAGTCTAATTTATTTGTAATTTCTTCTCCCATAGTAGATATTTCATTGCGCACAGACGACATTTCATTACGCATAGACGACATTTCATTATGTATAGAGGTGGGTATTTCCTTACGCACATTACTTCCCATGGTAGCCATTTCGTTACGTACGGATGACATTTCATTACGTACAGAGGTGGATATTTCCTTACGCATATTACTTCCCATGGTAGCCATTTCATTACGTACAGATGACATTTCATTACGCACAGAGATATGGATATTTCCTTACGCATATTATCCATGCCTAACATAAGTTGTGTTAACAAATCCATTGTTTGGCTGTCATGAATTGAACCTTTTTGTGTTCCTGTACTGGTGTTTTGTGGGATGTGTGTGGTGGTTTCATCGACTAAGGTGGTAGCTTTAGTGGTTTCGCCGCGTAAGTCCTCGGACACCATTACCGACGCGTCACACGCCGCCATTACGTTTTCATGCGTAGCAGGGACGCTAACTATAGCAGAAACTGCCCCACCAGCCTCTAAATCGTTGGATTCCGTTTCAGTGTTAATATTATCCATTTTATTTTGTCTTTTATTTACGGATGAGCTACAAGTCTGACTATGCCTGAGCCAATATCCCTCGTTGCTGGAATCACTATCACCCATGTTTACAAGTTACGAGTATGAGAAAAAACAAAAACATTTCGTCGACCGAAAATTCCTAAGATAACTTCGCCAACTTGTCTCAAAATTCGTGCGACCACGTTTGGCGCCACTCTCTAATATTATTAGTGATGATGATTATGTGACTTACTGTATGTAGGTGACTAAGGTGAGTTGAGAAAGGATTAATTTGTAAGATAATTTCTATTTGCATGAGATACATTTTCTTACCACAATGTAGATTCTTGTAGGTTCGTCATTAAAATATAGGCAACACATCTCAATTGATAGAGCAGTTTATTAAAGAAAATAAATAAATAAATAAAAATTCTAATATCTCTCACCCTAGGTTAAACACATAGTTTAAGACACAATTTACTATAAAGTAGAAAATATCTTGAGTTTGGTTAAAGTTGATTCTTGGTTCTATTAAAATTCCTCGGCTAGGGATAAAATTTAAATTTAAGTTCAGGCATGTATGTTTGCTCAGTCTGTTTACACAATATTCTGACACAGGACCTCTAGGTTTGAGCTCGTTGACAAAAATTATGCACACCAAACTCTTTTAAAATTAGTAGACGAAAAATTTTAAGAAATAAATTTTGATTTGAATATCCAAGTCAATATTTGGAATGGTCAGCCTTGTACACAAGATGGGTAAGCGTGGGGACGCTACAGGCATACATATTCAACATGGCTATCCTTACAATGTACGCTGAAGGTTTCGTCGTCTTCATGACACTTCAAAAAAAAAAAAAAAAAAAAAAAACCTAATTATTTTACTGATGATGGGCCTCTTCTCAAAATGGCCTAAAACTGACCGAAATACTGTCCTCTATCTACTGAGTTCCCAAGCCTAACCTTAGGTTGACGGCAGAACTGAAAATGTTCCATTTTCTCCTGGGCCGATTCTGCCACATGCTTCACCTAGCAAAATTCAGGGAACTCTCTCTGCTCTGTACAATACAGCATATAATATATGTTCTTCTCCAAATTGGAAGCCGTTGCTTTGGCAACCAATCAACAAAAGAGGTATAAAACCTGCAATCTGCTCAGAGAAACCTCTCTGGAACAGCTAATTACTCTATACCTAGTAAGTTAAACTATACTTATACTAGGTACAATAATATGGTAGTAAAACATTTTAAACAAGTACTTCAAATTTACATTAAAATTATTTAGCAGATGTTAGAATAAATTAAGAAAATATTTAAATAAACAATTATGCAAAACTTAGATAATATCAACATATTCATAAAATATTTGCAGTATTTTCGAAGAAGAAAAGTTATAAGAGTGTTTTCTTCAGAAATTCCATAACAATCTTAAATAGCTTTTAGATAATTTAACGTCTATTACAAATAATTAGGAGTGACAGATTTTCTTAATCTAATACAAAACAATAATAACATTAAATTAATTAAGTTGAACAATAATTACTATAGTAAGGGGGGGAACTGTCAAAACACTAAAACTTCTGATGCTTCCTATAATAGCAAAGTCTTTCTCAGTTCGTTATATCATCAAACATAAATAAACTTTAAAATCTGTGACGATCTCGTTACAGTACTAATTTTTGCCAATACCGGTATTTTGAGCAAAAATTTTTCTTGAGTAATATGTTTCTGAAAAACATTCTCTGAAACCAAAATTCCGTTCATTTAACTGCAGAAATACAGATTATGCTGAAAAAATCCATAATTTTGTGTAAATATTTACTTATAATAAAAAATTTTTTATCAAAATATATTTGTAGATTTTCAAAAATATGTAGAGTTCAACTGGTGATTTTAGCATTTAATTATTTACAAAGGGACTCTGTAAGGGGTCAAATTATCAAATGAAAATAAGTACATTGATAAATTTATGCATTTAAAAAAATAAAAACTTCTTAACAGAGAAAATTTTCAAATAGTTTTACAGTAAATAACAAATACACAGTACCTCTGCAAGAAGCTTTGCGGAATGAGGATGTTTGACAACTGGTGGGTACTTGGTGAGGAACTCTGGCAGCTTGGAGTTGATCTTTTTGCGGATGAGGTAGACAGAGTACTCCTGTTTGTCGGAGGCCACCCAACATGGCACAATATTATGGGCGTCCACCTGCCACAAATGCACATGGACATGTTCAGTGGCTCCCACCTATCATCACCATTATGAGCTCTCGTCACCTAACCTTACTGGCTTGCTGTCATTACTCAAACCAAATATTCCCAGATAGGAGATAAGACAAAAACAGCATCTCCTGCCAATAGGTACAGCAATGAACCTCTAATACACTTCGACGCAAGCAGACAGATGTATTTTCATGAAATGTGATTTTATGAGTAGAAACATGGACGTGAAATATTGTGACCATGCATTTTTTTAAACTTCAGTAGCAATAAATTACTACAGAGAGGCAGAACCTGTGATGCAACTATCTCCACTTGGATACATTCAAAGTTTTGCTACCCACTTAACTTCCCCACCTATTAGGCTAACCAGCTGCATGATGTGTTCCCACATAGTGGCGATACCTGGAACAAAGGAATGTCCTTTGGGAGGACGATAGTGAGCAGATCCACCCACTCTGTGGGCAAGTGTAAGGGTGAAAAGTCTGTGATGACGGCTCCCAGATGATTCTTCCTTACAAAGGAGGGCAGCACAACCTTGGCCTGCCCGTGGAACAGGTGGAACTGGATGCCGAGCTGCTCGCACTCTTTCGCAACTTCCTGCAAACCTGCAAGCAGATTTCACCCACTCCAACTGCATTCTATGCTGCAAATGCTAATGTACCGTATTACCATACTCATGTATAATGCGCCCTTGTGA
>PNEQ01110288.1:18754-30925 GCA_003012365.1 Medauroidea extradentata
AGTCCACGGGGGAAAAAGTTTTGTTTCTTGCTCGTATGTAAAAAAACCACGGGATTATAAGACAGTATAGCAGCATGAAGGGAGGCTACAAAGATGGCCGAAGGGGGACGGATACGTAGCTGAAAAAAAAGAAAAGACAGAGAGGACACAGGGTACGAGATGGAGAAGCAGCGCGAAGGAGGCTACGATGAATGGCCAAGGGGGGCGGGGGGGGGGGGGAAGAAGGCGTGGCTAGCAGCAAAGAAAAGAGAGAGAGGAAAGATAATATTCACACTGGCTAGAGAGTGACGGAATGAGAGCCATTGGGGTGGGGCTTGTCCCTTCCTCCTCCGCAGCTTGCCTACGTCACTTCATGCTGCCTGCCTCTCTGTGTGTGTGGGTGCTTGCACGTGCACATTGTCTGCCTGCACCACACTCCCTCACTTCCTCCGCCTGCCGCTTTCAAGCATGTCCCAATGAGAGATAAGATAACCTGCCAGGACAGCTGCAAGCTTGACTTTTTTATTTGACACTTTTCTCCCAGAACAAAAAAGTGTCGCCCTTTTTTCTTTCTTTACTTCCGCATGAGACGTCAAAATTAACTTCTCATATTGCTTCTGCCGGCCACCCACGAACTTTCGTCTCTACCACGTCAAAGAAGGGGGGAAGGGATGGAGGAACCGAACATTCTCTCTCTTCCTCCCACTCTCAGCTCGGCAGTTTCCGACTACAACTCCATCACCCCCCCCCCCCCACACGCACAACCTTTTGTTTCCACGAATTTTTTTTTATATTTTCCGTGTGTAGTGCGCACCCCTGGATTTTTATCAGTTGTTTCAGAATAAAAGTGTGCGCTATACACGAGTAAATGTGGTATATGTGAGCATTCTTACATTTCAAAATACTTATGTTTAATTACTGTTTTGGATGGCCTTGATTTATGACAAGTCAGCAGTTTGACTAGGAAACTGTTTTGTTGTGATAGCAACCTTAACGTTTCAGCCTAGCTAGGCTGCCTAACAGTATGTAGAACTTAAGCAGGCAGGGTTTTATTAAATAAAATTCTCAAAAAGCATAAGTGATGTCTATTATTACTTTAAAAGAAGCTCACATTATGTATGCATACTGCAATCTGACGAGAAATAATGTAGAACTCTGTTAGAACACTCCTGCATACTGTATAACATTTTCCCATAAGTGACATTTTGTTCCCTTGGTCTTATCTTATTTTAAAATCCATTAAACTTTGTTTTTAATTTCCAGCATACAGCATATCGAAAAATGTATTAAGTACAACATCAACATAACTTAGGCTAACACATTTTCTTTTAAATAGCTCTTGTATGAAGATAAATGACAGTAGAAGTTGCAACAACATACAGTATTATTAATTTCCACAACCTAAAACAATTATGTAAAACCATTTCATCATCATGAAACTAGAAGTTAGATATTTTTATTGCAACTTTAACATGTTCTTTGAGTGAGTGAAATATATTTTGCATGGAAAAAAATATTTAAATAGTGAGTATTTTTATATAATTGGGCATTTTAAACTTACTGGTAAAATATTAATCACTCTATTTAACAATTTTTTTTTAAATTCCACAATGCCAAATGAATGATACCAAAAATGTAAAACCTTGCATTTTCATAACAAATTTTGAGGAAAATAACACCACTTATTAAGGGAAAGTAACTTTACTTTTTTCAGGTCTATAATTATTATTGATGTGCATTACAGTGAAATTCGGAATTATGACTCTGTAAAGGATAATAATGAATCTACATAAGAAAAATTTTGACTCATACTTCTAAGGGTGTGCGAATAGTCGTTTTAGTGTTTAGAATAGTTTTCCAACAAATACTAATTTTTTTGAATAGTGATCTTTAAAATTAGGTATACATTCACCAGTGCGTAATCTTTCATTTACAAGGAGATACCGTATATAAATCTACTTTGCTTTATTAATAAAAGCATTAAAATTTTACAGTTTTTACTTGATAACCGTGAACATTCTTAAAACATATTAGTTTTTGCTACTTTGTAAATGTTCTTGCAGCAATATTCTGTTTTTCTTCACAGTTTTCTTCTCTTATTAAAAAAAAATAATTTTTGTACACAAATGCTAACTACAGATGGCACAGCTGATCGAGTTTACTTGCCTACATGTACAGTATAACGATAAAAACAAAAAGGACTAACCCGAAAATATTTTTGGAAGAATGTTAGTACAGAAATTTAAAAGGTAAATTGATACATAGTAAATTATTACAATACACTAAAAAATAATTAGATCTTAGTGTAAAGGAAACAATGTAACGCTAACGTTTACAGATACTGACCAGTGTTCAAACTAATATTGGTAAAATAACCGTGAAACTTTCTACGTGTTTAATATTTGGATACATTTGTAGAATAGTTTTATAGAAATTTTCAACATTTTTAATTGGCTAATTATATCAGCAAATAAAAGTATCAGTAATAAAAAAGTTTGCCCATAGGACACTCCCATTAGCCATATCGTTCAGCCATTGCTTTATTTCAAAATGTTTACAAGGTCACAATATTAGTGGTGCAGAAAGTTCTAGCATTAACCATCGTAATTTCATCCCAACAAATACCCTGAATCCACATTTTGGTCACGTTAAATTCAGAATTTCAGACTACACCATTAACAAATTAACACTAAATGTAGACAAAACTAAATTCATTACTTTCCAAACACCTCAAAAACAAAAATACTTTAATAATAGCCTGATAATAAACTATAAGAATATCGGACGAACAACCCATATAAAGTATCTTGGTTTAATAATTGATCAGCACTTAAAATGGAAGAATCATATTGATGATGTGCTAAAGAAAATCCTACCAGTAATTGGGGCTCTTTATAGACTACTTGCATTACCTATACAGATAAAAAAAAAATAAACAATGCCTTAATACACTGTCACCTATATTATTTATCACTGATATGGGGTTCAGCTTCAAACTACCTGCTCTCGCCGGTACAGGTAGCCCAGAACAGAGCTCTCAAAACTGTCTATAACTTGCCACACAACCACCATAGTGTTGACATTTACTCAAGGTTTAAGAGGAGTCCTTCGCGGTGTCAAATTTCCACCTTTGACGCGTGGTCACAGCGTAGCGATAAGAGCCAGTGTTACACGCTTGACGAGAAGCATATCGCCTCTATTCACAGCGCCAAACTGGCATGCAAGGTTTCCGTTTTAGTCTTTTTACTATGGGACCTTAAGCGGTGGCCCCAATATTTTATTTTTGAATAGTTTGAAGTAAAGACCAACGCATGCTTCTCGTATTGCACTTTACGAATTCAGGCAATATTTTCGGAGTTACAGCAGTCAAAAAAAACCCGTATTTAGCCATTTTGAGAGGCCAGAATATCATGTTTCTAACAAGCGTGCTGCATTTTTGAAAAAATAGAAGCATGATTTCAAGTGTGTGTTCTTTTCTAAGGTAAACATAATATGAATAACTTAAGCGGTTTCACGTAAAAATGTATGCGCGTGGCACGCTGCAATGCCGTCCATGCACCTGTCGAGGACTCCTCTTAATGTTTTGCCAATTTATGGACTCCATAAACACAGCGTTTTGACTCATTTGCACACCTACTCTGATATGTTCTACGCAACGCACAGGATCAGACACAACATAAACACAAGGAACCAAAATAATCTCTACCTCCAAAATATAAACACCAATTATGGTTAAACAAAAATCTGTTCTCTTTAAAGGTTTTCAGTACTATCATGCACTTCTCTTGGAAATAAAAACAACACATTCAATCAAAAAATTCAAAAAGCAAACAATAACATTAATACTAAACCACATTACTGAGCATGATACCATCATCAAACAGACATACTACATATGTTTGATCATGTCACCTTATCTCATATTGCTCGAAAGTGATGGCACCTGTACATGCATATGGGTTTCACACGTGTATGATTATGCAAATGTTTACATCTGTGTGCATTTATGTAAGTGCATTTTTGTCTTGTATAGTTAAGAAACATATAATGAAGTCTATTTGGTAGTATCAAATTCTGACTCCTAATAAGTACTTTGCAGTAGATTCTAAGGATATTTTTAATTTTGGTGCAACAATTGTATCTCTAAGAAAAAATGTGTAGGATAATTTGCATAACATGTACAACGTTGACATGTGAATGTTTTGGTGTTTTGCAGCTATAGCAAATTTTGTAGTGTTAGTTACCTTCTCATGAGCTCCTTTCTTATTTTGGGTGAATGTATGTAAGTGCATCTGTCTTAATATTAATACTACCAATTCTTTTCGATTATTTTGATGTTACAAAATTATTAACTTATTCTGTTTATATTCTACAAATTTCAACAGTCCGCATCTGCTTTCTATGTGAGTGATTAAGCACAAGATCCCCACCTAGAGCTATGCTCAAGGGGATTGGTTATAATGTACACAAGAGTCTTATTGTATAATGTGCATTTCAAAAAGTTTCAAAAAAATAAAACAATAAATAAATAAATTTTAATTTGTGTTCCCACTCTTTGCGACATCTTTAAGGATCCACAATATTTCTGTTTCTTTACTTAACGAAAATAATAATTATTAACTTCCCCACAGCAAATATTTTATATAAATAAAGAGCGATAAACATAGGTAAACAAAGCAAACGGAGTCAAACACCTTTCCATAGATACATGCACGGTAAATAAGTAGACGTCGAACTTTCGTTCGCTGCCTCTACCGCGATCTACACCACTGCCGCCATCTTGTTCATGTTGAGCTGTTCTGTTTACGTGTATCGCTACGCTTCGAGTGCGAAGTGAGTACCTGCGCGGGTATATCTACAAATGTGACACCACACGAATAATAAATAATTACAGGTATGTGTAAATATCCAAGAATTTCAGTTCTTTTCCTTATAATTATTTTAACCTTTAAATATCTGCAAAAACCGGTAAAATCCATAAATTATGTAATACTTGAAAGTAGAAATAGCCTTGTTATCGGCTCAGATTATTTTAAGAAATTGTTTACAATTCACTATTCAAAATTGCTCGAATAATTTGAAATTTGGGAGTCTGGTATTCGTTTTACGAATTTGAATAACACTCATTTGAAAGGTATTTGAAATGTTGAACATTCGCACACCCTTACATACTTCACAATATTCTCATTATTTATAAATGAAAATTTCAAAAGGTATATAAACTGCACTAGCATTTATAAAAAAATGAAATTGGAGTAATATTACAGATCCCTGCTTATCAAGTTTTCCGCACACCCGCATACACACACACATACACGCGGAAGGCACAAACGCAAAGTTTTATTCCCAAATCCTCTGAAAAATGTTATACAGTCTAGCCTCGCTACTACGACAAGCTATGGTTTCCGAGAAATTTGTCATAGTTGCGCTGTCGTTGTATCCCTTAAAAATTTATGTTGTCTAAGTTCGTGTTAAACTGTCACTGGCACAAAACAGACAATTTTCAATAAAGTAATAATGATTTCATTTAATAGGCATTTTTTTCTGAAGAATTTGATACCAGACAAGCCTATAACAGTTACCAAGTTTCCAAAAATTTTAACAGTGCGCGCGAGCGTTGAATGCCGTAGCATGTATAGGCAGCACTGCATACGTTCTTGGTGGCGGCTGCCGTACGGCGGATGAATGACATCAGGGATCTAGGTACGCAATCGAAAAATAAGCAGCAGACAGAACGAGCATGCACCATAAAATAAAAAAGGTATGAATGAAATGTAAACACAACTCGCCAACACGGTGCGTTACTTTAGGAGTAGTACATGTAGTAATCAGTTTTGATGAGTGTAGCATCTTTCTTTCCTTTTCCTTCACGTGTGCTCTCATGATAATTCTATTCCTGACGGAGTGTATGGTGTTTTCAACGTGTTATAGCTGAGTGTGATGTATTATTTTCGAATGTTTACTGTAAATTAACCAGAACAGCCATAAAAAATACTATTTTGGTAATAAAATTGGAGAGAAAAGAAATATTTCCCAGCGAAATTTTGAGACAATTACTGGCTTTGCTCTGCACTGTTTAATACGTGTCCACTTTCACACTGTGGCACACGTTAGACTGTGCACTTACCAAAGACAGGTAAAAATCAGTTTGGAAAGGTGAATGTAATTATTCACTTGTCCGTTGTACAGGTGGTGTGTTTGTCAGTACAAATGAGTGATTCCAACATTGATAGGTACTTTAATTTTGTGCGCTAGTCACAAATAGTGTTTAGCTGCGGCACAAAATTAAGTTCAAAGCCAATAAAAAAAAAAAAAAAAAGTAGGCACATGTGTCCAAGTTGACTTGGAGAAAGGTCACAAGTTTGTAATTTTATTCCGGCAATGTGCCGATAGAAAACATGTTGGACCTACGTTTGAACACTACCAAATCTAGACAGACTTTGTTGAAAAACAAAGTTAAAGCTAGACATGCTCGTTTCACACATGGTCCACCACCCGTGTTGCATCCTTGCTGCTTATCTTAAAAAGCCTAAGGTCTCTACAATAAAATCTGAGATGTAGCAAGCTAAGCAGAGATAAGCACGAGTAGTTGTGCGTGTGAGTGGGTGAGTGAAAGCACAATTGTATCTCCCAGGAAATTCTCATATCTCCTAGAAACGCATGCACGCAGTGTTGGGGCGGAGATTGAAAATACAGTACTGTCGTAGTTGCGCTGTTGTCGTAGTAGCACATGTCATAGTTGTGGGGCTCGACTGTAACTGGGCACTATTGTATTGCAAAATTATATGAATTCTCTCTCTGTCTGTGTATGTGTGTGTGTGTAAGTACGCATACGCATGGGTGTGTGTCTATATATTAGTCTGTAAGACACTAATCGGCCAAGCAACGTTGGTTGCTGGCAACAGAACTTGTCATGGAAGGCCTCACCTTTTAGCATGAAGCTGTAGTGACGGATAGTTGCATCCAGGAAATTCGGGACAAGACAGAAGCACACATGCAAGGGCAGTTTGGCTTCGAGTGCCAACTTTTGAGCGTACAACAGCGCCCAGTTATCTGTAAACAAACAGTCATAACATTTTTTTAGTTGGCATCATTGAGACAGCACAACAGGAATCTACCTGCTGACAGATATCACTTGAGTTATACCAATATTACAATGGGATGCAGGACACTATTTGATTTTATTAAATTTCCAGTAGTTTCCACCCACCCTTAAATTATGAGCATTTTCAAGAATCCGTGTTACAAAATTAAGTTATTTTTAAATGCTAAAAATTAAGATGTTTGCTTCATAAAAAAGTAACAAGTGCTAATAGAGGTACTTACATTTTGTTACGTATTGGAGGAAAATAATTAAGGATTTTGTAAGATGATATCAACCAAAAATTTTAACCACAATGCAAACGTAACTTCAAATCCTCTTTTTTTTCTAGGACGGTGACAATAAGTTTCGTTAGTTTCATGTGTAGACAGATATAATTCCTTCTTTCACCCAATATAATTTTATTTTACTGTTTTAAAATTGTAAAATCTTCAAGAAGTAAAATTCTGTTTATCAAAAACTAGGCAATTATTTAATGTAAACTGGTACATCTGTAATTGTGTGTTATATAACTACAACTTTTAACAGATACATCCAAACATCCTGCTAGAGTTCCTGCAATGACCCTCTTCAAACATTTATTACTAAGAGAGAGCATCAAAAATGTTTGAAATATTCGGGTGTTACCAAGTGGAATTTTTTTTAATTTGGTGTTCATTAGAGTACATTACAACTCTCACAGGGCAAACGCTTAAATGCAATTTACACGTAAATTAGCATTTTTCACGTTAAATTGACTTACATCATCTAAACTTGAGTCAAATGGTATTCTATGTTTTCTCGTTTCGCTTGGAGTGTATTTTGTGGCACATGGAAACTTTATTCAAAGTAATAAATTTTCATCTTAATAATTATGTAAGATACTACTTAAAATTATTTTATAAACACTGTGCATTTATAAAATCATTGGTTTGTAATATTTACTTTGCATTAGGCACGAACGTGTCCAACATGTGGGTGATACCAATCTGCGTATTCAGAAACTCACAACTACATCCATGAGTTATGATGGCACAACATACTCCAATTGACCTGCTTTACAAACAAAATCTTTTTTTTTTTTTTACTTACCTCTGTGCATACAAATGTATAATGAAATTAAACTGTTTTATACAGTATATACCATCTTCTGTTAGACTCTTTGTATTTTAGTTTTTGAGTTGACAACATGTCCAGAATGTAGAATAACAATAAAAGAACAGAAGTCTATACCTGATGCAAAACATACAAATGTGTTTCATGATATATAATTTTTTATTTGCTTAAAACATTGAATAGAAAGGTAGGCTTTTTTACTTTTATGTCTTTTTCAGTGATATCACATACTGTACAAATAACATAGCAGGGCAACAGTACACAGTTTACTGTTGTGCTTGAGCAGCCAATGTGGGCAACACGACATTGCCAACACACCACAGTGAGCACTTCTTCGGGGGCAATATAAAGGTACAGATATTTTAAGGAACTGTGGAAAGTTGAATTTTTTTCATGAAGCATTGTGAAAAGTCAGGATACTGTACAAACTTCTGCGTAAACCTTTAAAGATAATTTTTATGGTAAAATGAGTATTTTCTTCGTATAGTTCTTAATTTTTATCATCTGACTTGTAATTTCCGAAGCAATGAGTCATGTTGACTCGAAGAATTTACAACCTGAGGAACCTCTGGTTCAAAATACATATTACACATTTCAAACGCCTGAGAAAGCAACGTTACAACACTACTGCTTCTGTACATGACAATACAGGAAAAATATTAACGGTAAGAATTCTAGCAGTTTGAAGCTTATATTTGCGTTCTGATACACTATAGCTATAGCCTGTTATAAAGGCCTAAATTTTCTTTTGTCATGAAGAAAGAACGCAAGAATTGTGCATTATTTATTTGTTACCACACATTTAATGTTACAACTCAGTGTATGCAAAAGGCATGCATACAACTTGTAATATTTTTTAAAATAAATTACCTAAAGATTTTTTTAAAGAATACAAATAAATGAGCTAAATCAATTCAGCTATTGTTTAAATCAAAAATGTTTTTATAATTTACAAGAGGTCGACAATTGCCCTGCAAGTATTAAATGAAGTACAATAAAATCCCGTTGTTACGACCCCCTTTAAAACGACCAGCCCGTTTTTACGACCCTTTTCCCAAAACCAATGAAGAGTTGTAACAACGGGATTCTACAGAAAACATAAATACAAAATTAGGATTATTAACTAATTAGTAATCAAATTGCTTTTCCATTGTTAATTATTAATAAACTATTATGATGTGTGATTTACTATTTTATTTTTGAGGGTACTTATTTATATTTATATATTTACTTTACTTTTATTACATTTTTATTCATAACTTAAAAATGTGTTTTATTGTCATGAAATTTGGTGATACATATGCTAAGTGTATATTTGTATCATTTTTTATAAATTCTATATCCCAGAGGAATTCCTCTTTGTGGAATCTAAGGAATGAAACAAATAAATTAATTAAAAATTTTCTTTCCATCAACTACAATGAACATGATTTCAAGCAGTGTGTAGAGATACTAGGGTTTGTGAAACGAGCTTAATTTTGCTGCTAAAAAATTAGGGATGCGTATTACTTAACATTATTAACATTTCAACTATTACAAAAATTTAGGTAATAGTTATGTCACAGCTAACCAATTTCTAGTTAACATCTATCCACGAAACTACAAATATGTTTTGTATATTAACACTGCTTAGTAAAATACCAGTGATGCATCTTCTCCTATAACAGCACTACCTGAAATGTTGCTTAGTAACCAGCCTATATACTTGTGGTTCATTGTGCTACATTCTATTGCAGTTATTTCGGAAATTACATTTTTCAGTAAACAAATCATACAGTGCTTATTATTTAGCTGCTCTTCCCAAACAAAATCTACATAGGTACTGTAGCTTGTTGCTCTGATAGATGACTGCGCTACTCCTCCGGTGTATTTTTGGCTATCTGAACCTACTACACTAAACTGCTGTAATATATATCCTATTTATCACACTTAGAGCCCACGATTTTTCGAGAAAAGAAATCTGCAACAGTTTGTTTCAATGCCTTAAGTGCACATATGCAGCTCTGCTTCAGGGTCAGTGATTGGCTGTTTTTAACTTTCAGCGTCTAAGGTTCTACCTGCAAATCACAGAAGTGTGGTGTCGCAGTAACCTTGTTCCTGTTAATACAGTCAAATGAGCCACTTCTGTGCAATAATACACTCTGCCAATAACCATGAAACAATCTGTTGCAAAATTTTTTTTTGCGAAAACTTATGGGCTTAATGGTTAGTAAAACAAAAAAACCCTACGTAAATCAACACCTACAAGTAAACATCATTTATATTTTCAACACGTAATAAAAATGAAAAGTTTTCCCTGTAGTCATTTCTGTTACTATGTTATGCAGCACATGGAATCCAGAAACGTTATGAGTATAGTTAATGAATGAGTTAATTCTCCATAAATTATAAATAACTGAACATTAGGCACATACTTGCACATCATATTTGTACAGTGTAAATTGGTTACATTTGTACAATTTCTTCATAAGCTGTTATACACATCAGTCTAATGAATACAAGTTTACACCACATGAGTTTGTGTTCCACTAGTGGTGGTGACCTGGATCAATCAAAAGCCATTTTCACATCTATGTGTCGGCTGTTAATTCAACCAAATTTATTCACTACACATTGCTACATGAAAATTTTTTAAACAATCTCTTCTTTCCTATGCATTTAAATTTTTCTTTATATTTTACATAACATGAATTTCTAAGTACAGTAAGTAATTAAAATTTCATACAAAGATCCCACTGACAACTGATCTTTTACAAAATTCACGTAGCAAAACTTTCCCTCTTCTGTACACTTATCTGCACTGTACACCGGGTTCAGCAGGTCCCTTCAGTAGAGCAAAAATAATAGTGTTTCACTTTTCGGTTCCAACATCAGAAATTTATTTCCTCTATGTCAATTTGCAATTTGTGGCATTCAACAAAAAATATAGCAGTGTGTATGCTTAGCTAGAAAGCTTATTACATTACAAAGTGTACTACAGATAAGATAGCTAGACATTTAAAAGTTGTAGTACAGTTGTTAAAATAAGAGTTAAAATACAAATTTTTGATTGGGTTAATGTTAGCTTAAACATAGACTGAAACAATGTGATAACAAAAGGGTGAAAATTTTTTGACAGCTGTCTTCACAAAAAAAAAAAAAGACCTTGCACACGCTGGTCCCTCGACATCCAGTAGAGAACCCCAGTTGCCCATTCTGGCACCGACTTCTGTTTTGAAAGGACTCGCACACGCTTCTC
The DNA here is from genome assembly GCA_003012365.1 of Medauroidea extradentata. Classification (NCBI taxonomy): domain Eukaryota; kingdom Metazoa; phylum Arthropoda; class Insecta; order Phasmatodea; family Phasmatidae; genus Medauroidea; species Medauroidea extradentata. Next base: position 30,169 of record PNEQ01110288.1, read on the forward strand.
ATTGAACTTGAACTCGCTTACAGATGCACCGATCTGCACAAAGATAACTGCTGACAACTCCTATGTTTCCTAACACACTGTCATCAATAATTATACCAGTCTTATTTTTCAAACACTTGGTGTGAGAGACAAAAGCTGAATAACTTAAGAAGTAATACAGCCTTACCAACATTGTGAAATACGTTATATGAAATACAGGAAAACATATCTTAAGCAAGTCTCCCATCACATATGGACTACAATAAACATGTAAAACCCGGCATTCAAACAGGTAGGATATCATATAAAGAGGCGAGGAAAAGTCAGACACTAGACATATTCCTGTAATATATAAACAACAAAATCTGAACAAGATATTTAACAAAACAGGACATAGGACTAAAATAGTATTTGTAAAGGTCAGTCTACAATTCATTTGATGTTACATTGAGCGATCACCCCTAATTACAGGGCCTCCTTTAGGAGAGTTTTACGTTGATTTCTGAGTCCAAGTTGGGTCTTGGGTCTCTAGAGGGTTTTTTCCTGGGTTTCCAGTAGTCTCGAGGATTTCGGCTTGAGTGTGACGCCGGCCTAGGGCCAGCAAGGGTCGTTAGACAATAACGTCGCCTAAATTCACGACTATGACCATATTTATGATTTAGTGTTTTGTCATTTAGTGTTTTGTATGCATGTATGTTTTCCTCCACAGGGTCATTATTTATGTGTTTTACGTATCCAATTGGTCACAACGAACATTCAAACCGCCGCCCGGAAATGT